>VDFB02027808.1:0-65662 GCA_007258455.2 Sequoia sempervirens | reverse complement strand
ATGAGCAACTGGAGTGGAGCAAGGTTTACTATCAGCCATATCAAATTTCTTCAACATATCATTGGCATACTTTTTTTGACAAATGAAAATTTCATTCTCACTTTGACAAACCTCCATTCCAAAAAAATATTTCATGAGGCCTAAATCTTTCATCTCAAATTCATTCATCATAGCAGTTTTGAATTCATCCTTCATCTTATAACTACTACCCATATACAACAAATCATCAACGTACAAACTGACAATAAGAATATCGTTACCTTCGTGTTTGTAGTAAAGGGTAGGTTCACTCTTACTTCTTTGAAATCCATTCTTCTGAAAATATCCATCAATCCTAGCATACCATGCTCGTGGTGCTTGCTTGAGGCCATATAAAGCCTTCTTCAACTTTTATACTTGATGTTCTTTTCCTCGTACTTCAAAACCTTGTGGCTATTCCACATACACTTCTTCTTCTAAGTACCCATTTAAGAAGGCACTTTTCACATCCATGTGATGAATGCTTCATTTCTTTTGAGCTGCTAATGAAATCAACACTCTAATGGTCTCTTGTCTTGCAACTAGTGCAAATGTCTCTTCATAATCAATGCCATACTTCTGTGTGAAGCCTTTAGCAACTAATCTTGCCTTATGCCTTTCAATACTTCCATCACTGTTATGCTTAGTCTTGTAGATCCATTTGGTGCCAATCTTCTTCTTATCATGTGGAAGCTCTGTAAGCTCCCAAGTATCATTCCTATGAATGGAATCCATCTCTTCTTTCATTGCTTGCATCCAAACCTCATTAGTACATGCTTCTTCAAAAGATGATGGTTCAAAATCCGCATTGGTAAATAAAGAAAAATTAACTGTCTCACCTATTGGATTTTCTTCATGTGCTTGATTTGCACTCCTTTGATAAATATCACTCAATCTTCTTACCTTCCTTCTAGAACTTGGATTTGAAGCTGGACTTGCAATTGGAATTGAACTTGGACTTGAAGAATTAGATGAGGGGCTATTTGGTGGACTTGTAGCACTAGAAACATTAGTGGGCTGCTCATGATCAATATCATCAGTCAAAATAGACTTTGACTTCTCCATATGGCCTTTTTGATGACCATAAACTCCCCCTTCATCAAAAATCACATCTCTTGAAACAATAAGCTTATTATTGAGAGGATTATATAGCCTATAAGCTTTGCTTTCCTCACTATACCCAACAAAAATACTTGACTCACTTTTTGCATCTAACTTTTGTCTACTCTGATCAGGTACATGGACATAAGCCAAACAACCAAAAACTCTAAAATGATTAACATTAGGCCTTTTCTCATACCATGCTTCATAAGAAGTCATCTTCTTGAGTGCACTGGTGGGACTTCGATTGAGAATGTACACTGCTGTAGCAACTGCATCTCTACAATAAGAGTTACTCAATCCCTTGGTTTGTAACATGCTCCTTGCCATTTCTACCACAGTGCGGTTTTTCCTTTCAGCTACCCCATTCTGTTGAGGTGTGTATGCAGTGGTGAGTTGCCTCCTGATGCCATTCATATCACAATAATCTTTAAAGGCTCTTGAACAAAATTCACCTCCACGATCAATTCTTAAACACTTGATTTTGCACCCTTTCTCATTTTCCACAAGTGCTTTAAACCTCTTGAATGTATCAAGGGCTTCATCCTTAGCCTTCAAAAAATACACCCAACATTTTCGTGAGTAATAATCAATAAAAGTGATAAAATATGATGACTTACCCAAACTCTTTGATTGCATGGGACCACAAATATCAGAATGAACAAGTTGAAGGGGGTGATGGGCCCTCCATGCATTGCCTTTTGAAAACTTTTCCCTTGCATGCTTTCCTTTAGCACATCCTTCACAAATCTCCTTGTGCTCTTCAACCTTGGGCAAACCAGAAACTAGTGCTTGTGATGTCAGAAGCTTTAAACTATGAAAATTTAAATGGCCATACCTGAGATGCCACAACCAACTTGTATCCTCATATGCCATATTGGCAAGGCTACTGGTATGTTCACCAAATCTCAATGGGAACATCCTATTTTTTGTCATAGGCACAATTGTGACCACTCTATTTCCCTGATTCTTATCATAAATTGTACATTTCTTATTTTCAAAAACAACTCTGTAGTTCTTCTCACACAATTGTCCAACACTTAACAAATTATGTTTTAACTCAGGAGTGTAATAAATGTCTTTAACACTCTTCATACCTTCTTTTGTGTGGACCTCCATAGCTCCTTTTGCAGCAACCTGCAATGATTTATCATCACCAAGCTGAATCTTTGACTGAAAACTTTCATCCTTTGTTGAAAACAACTTTCCATTTCCTGACATATGGTTAGAGCATCCAGAATCTAGGTACCAAACATCTTTACTAGTATTTTCACCTTTAGCATAAGATAAAAATAAATTATCTGGAGGATTTTCATGGCTTTCTTGAGAATAATTAACACTATTACCTTCTTTTAATCTGCATTCTCTTTCAAAGTGGCCATACCTATTACAATGGTAGCATTGAACATTCCTTTTATCAAATCTGCCTCTACCTCTGCCTCTTGAACCACCTCTTCCTCTTGAACCACCTCTACCTCTACCTCTTGAATTATTCTGATTTTGACCTTTACTTTGTTCTTAATTGCTTTTGCTACTACTGCTGCCATCTTCATTCTTTGTGATATATAATTTGGAGGAAAAGGATTTCTCAACACTTTCTCCAAAATAATATTTTAGTCTTTCTTCATGTGACATCAAAGATCCAACGATATGATCGAATTGAAGGGTTGTCAAATCCTTGCTTTCTTCCATGATTATGGCGACATGATTCCATCTCGGTGTGAGAGACCTCAACACCTTTTTTATCACAACCTCATTATTCACAATTTCTCCAAGTGTAGCCATCTTATTGACCACATCTTTTACTCTGACACAATATTCACTTACACTTTCTGCTTCTTGCATCTTTAAATTCTCAAATTCTCTCTTCAATGTCTGTAGCTTGACAACTTGGACTTGGTCACTACCTTGGTAAGCTTCTTTTAGAGTCTTCCAGGCATCTTCAGCTGTCTTTGCACCTACAATTCTTGGAAATAGACTCTTATCTAGAGCTATTTGAATATGAAACAATGCTTGATAATTCTTCTTCTTAGCCTCCTTCCTAGCTGTTCTTTCATTGGCTGTCAGGGTATTCCAATCAGCTGGCTCCTGGTAACCTGATTCAATAATCTCCCACAAATCTTTTCCTATCAAAAAAGTCATCATTTTTATGCACCAATAATCATACTCATTTCCATCAAATTCTGGAATGGGCAAGTTGTTAGAATTCGACATAATAATCTTTGGTGAAATTCTAGCTACTAGATCTTAAACCCAAGAGAAATACCTGCTCTGATACCAAATGTAGAATCTAAAATAGAGCCTTATTCCTTATCAGAAGGTTATAAAAGATAACAGCAGAAAAAGAAACCAGAACAATTAACAAAGCATACAAATAATGCACAGTTCTGTATTTTGCAGACTATTGAATTATATCTTTATTGATGCTTATATAAAAAAGAATTACCCTACTGCGCAGAATGAAGTGTCTATAAACAGCTTGAAGAACTCAGCTAGACTAAAAGATCTATCCATGCAAAATACATGCACTACTCTATGCGTCTAATTTGGCAGTGAAAGCCAAGTTATTAACAGTTGTCAAATATGAAACTAATTGTCTTAACTGACTGATTAAATATGCAGCATGCAAAACTATTACAATACTGAAACTAGAACTTGTGCATGTTTCAAAGTCGGTAGAATTGAGAAACAACTGACTGTCTAGCATCAGTTATCAACAGCGAGGAGGAGTTTGTTCCATCCGTCTCTCTGTTGTGCGAGGACAGCGTGCATTTCCGCCTGGTCTGCCGCCGCTACCGCCACCAAACGCAGCTTCGCCACAACCATCTCTTCATCATCTTTATCTTTATTGGGATTTTGGTCAATGTGAAACTTGGTTAGCAGGTGTATGAACAATTCAACTTGCTTCTGCTATAGGTAGCTTGTGCTTGGACCATCCAATGAAGCCACAACCCTTCCAGTGCCATGGCCATGACGAAGATCAAGATTTATACGCCATGATTTATTTGCATAATTCGCCAATCCTACACAGCCATGTTTCTGTGACTGCAAAGTTGTGTTACTCTTAACAGCTCTTGTTAGCTTGAGAGCCTCCATAATGTTTCCCTGTATGAATTTGATGCAAACAACCAATCCTCAGGTGGAGGTGTATATGTATATTTTGTATATGAAGGATATTTGAAAGGCCAATTCCAATTTCTGCTACTGTGTTTACAAGCAAGCAGAGAATGAAGATGAAGAATGGAAATATGGGGTGGGCATTTTATAAGGATTCTAGTCTCCACTCTGACCTATTCTATTCCCTACTCTGTCGTTGACAATAGAGACGTTGGAATTGAACGAGCCCAATTGCGAGAGTTATATCGTCTTAACCAGTCAATTTAACTGGGCCCTCGTTGCAATTTTACTATTTCTTCTATATATTTGAGGGTAGGTAGCTTGTTCGCATAGAAACTAAAAACACATAGTGAATCATTATCAAAGGATAAACGATCATTGTCGAAAAGTCTCTTAGGGAACATTAACTTTACAGATCAACCTAACCCTAACTTGTCCATATTATTATCAAATGGATATTTAAAACTGGGTAACATAGCTAAATCATCAAAAATACTAAATTTTATAATGCTCTAGTTGAAAAAACACTGAGTGCCTAAAACCTCTTGACCTAGATCAAGTTTATATAAAATATTTTAGTTTACACTTATTATTGTGGTCCAAATTAAAGAACTTTTGAGGAGGAGAATACCTCACAAAATTATAGTCATCTATCCTAACCTTCCTAGATTCCTTTCATTTTTGTTTAAAAGGGATTGATTTGAAATACCTAAAAAATCCTTAAGGGGTTTTGAATCTAGAATTTGGATGGAGGACCAAAACTTTGATCCTTGGATTGACCTCTAAATTTTATAAAATTCTCATGTTTAATCCACATAGTGACATGACTGAAAAACTTGTTAAACCCTTAACAAAATGTTAGTTGTAGAACTTTAGTGAGGGATGAAATTTAACACTTTCACTTATGTACAAATCCCTTCTACTTCCTGACGTCACTTTCCCACAAGAGTGATATTCATTAGAAAACTTACAATCGAAGATTTTTGGAATAAAAATAGAACTTTCCACCTTTACGTCAACCTCTAGAAATTCCAACAAAAAGGCACAAGGCTGAATACTTTCCAATAATATTTAATCAAAAAACTATATAGCTAGCAAGAGGATATTTTACAAATAACATTCCTACCCCCTATCCTATTCCATTTTCTCATAGAACTTGGATTTTAAAGCATCATGAGATTGTGAAGTTTGACCTAACTACTAGACATACTTCTCAAAACTTTCTAAAGTCTAGTACTCTATTGAATTCTTGTACTATTTTCTTAATAAATTTTAATACTTTCTAGAGTTAGCTCTTGCATCCATACTTTCTTCCAAAGCTTCCTAAGTCTAAATCTTTGTCAATTTTGTAAGGATGCTATGGTAGATGAACAACTTCTTACACTAATATTGAGAGGAGGATTATGCAAAAAAAATTCATATCTAAACATTTACAGAAACTTAAATAGAAATAAACATAAATAGTATTCACACCACAACACGGTGCTTTGTGTGGGGAAAATCCTGTGAAAATAAAAACCCCACACTCCAAAACCCACCCAATATATTATTAAGAAATCAACAAGATTATAATATACTTGCAGAGAAAGATTTCTCAGAAGAGTATAACCAGGTAAAGTGGATTCTATCATCAATACATTTTTTTTTTACAATGAGTCCAGATGAGAAGAACCTATAGACAAAGAAAATTTTAGATCCAAATTATAATTTTGAGTATCTACACTTCAGGTCCAAGGTACCAAATGCCCCCGTCCAACCGCCTTAAGCTAAGATTTATATGTTAGATTCCTTTGTGTCTACACTCTACTGTTCTAAAATATGTTTCTTCTTTTTAGTTCCATATTTTATAGAAAATGTCTCAGCAAGTGATTCATTTCCATTGTTAACCTAGGTACATCTTTGCATTATCAAATTAGATCAATTAACAGTAAACTAATCCTTACCAGCAAAACACATATAATCAAATGAATGAATTTTTGATACACCATTTTGGCTCTTCCATTGAGGTTAGTATAGTCAAGTGGGTGTTTGAGATTAATTTTAGTCCTTTTCCTTATGATATTGGAAGAAGTGTGATTAAGATCCTAGATCCCTTTTCCCCACATCACATTTTAGTGAGCCTAATGTTTGTGCATTCTAATAACTCTCAAAATATTACTTCTAGGTCATATTGAAATATGAATACAACTTTAAAAAGCATTGAATTTACAATTTTATGCGTGAGTATTTTAATAAAAATCATTGAAAAAATAGTTATTTACATAGTACTTTCAATCCAAAACATTAAAAAAAATAATAATAATCAATTGTTGCAATGCATATGCACTCAATTATTACACTATAAAATCTTAATTTTTTATCGTTTAGGTCATTTGGTGTACTCCCATTCAAATTTTAAGCCTCAATTCTATGGTTATGCATCTTGTTAGAAGGAGCATAGATTCATCACTTATCTACTTAGGGTTGTATCACTATTCTTTTTAGAAGGCTTCTCAAATTATTTATTTTTCTTGTTCTGACAATGTGAATAAATGCCTATGTGAATAGATCCTAACTAATGATTGTTTAGCTAATGTGGCGTGTTCACACTACAAATGATGAAAATAAATCAGAAAGAAGCCTATTCAAACTAACACACTCTCTTAAGTGCAATTTACTCGTCTAGAATGAAGAAAAAATTCATTTGATAGAAATATGGATCGCAACTATGAGGCTATATTAGGTTACCATGTACAAATAAAATCCCTCATAAATGGAGAAAGGAGAAAACCCAATGTGAGAATACTCTTCTTGAAAAGAGATAAAATACAAAATTATTACAAAGAAGAATGAGAAATGCAAAACCCCATGTGAGTAAGAGGTCCACTGGTTAGAAAGTAGAAGAGAGACCATGGAGCCCTGTTTAATGTACAATTTGCGTCAATGGTAGCCACTCAAAACTAGATATAGAAGATAGTCCATAATCATTGAAAAACTTTTCAACTTCAAACCCTTGAAAAAATGGCCTCACATGTCCAATTCAAATATGTTAAAAGGCTAAATTAGATTTATTGGATACTTTGAGCTAAATGGTTAGTTTGTATTCATAACAACAAGATCCAAAATGAACCTCTAATACAAAGCCACAAAGAGTAACCCCCTCCAGATTTGATATCTCTATCAAGGCTTTATGATTCTCAAATTCATCGTATGATGCAAGAGAAGATCATTCGCAGATGTTCAAGATTCGCCAAAAGATAGAACCAAAAAAATTTCATGACCAAATAACTCTCAATTTTTAGAAGGATGCTTTTATATCTAAACCTCTAATACCATGTTAGAGTCACTCAAGGACCCGACCTACAAGGTTCACCTGCAATAAAAGAATATCCTTTTGCAAGAGAGAAAATCAAGAGCATAGTTTTCCAATAATGGGTGAAAAATAAAATAGGTCAATAGTGATTAGAGAAAACTAAAAATGTATAAATGAGACCTTTCTTATATAGGAATCTTTGAGATGTACGAAAAACTAAGATAGAGACAAGTGTCTTAATCATTTAACATGAGAAAATTATAGAATAAGTTCACATGTGTGCAAGAAATTACTAGAAAGTTTCCTAGAGACCTACATAAACTTAACATGCGAACATGTGTGAATAGTTGCTAACTAATCACTAGTCACATAATGTACCTTGCTCACACTAAAAAGATGGAAAATAAGTAGAAAATACCCCTATTCGCACTAAGCAGTCTTAGAGTTATCAGTATTAGGTCTTCTAGAGTAACCCTCAATAGATTTTCACCCTTTATGGCCTTAAGATCAACTCATTTGATATAATCATCATAATATTTCTCTTCCCCCTCTTCCTCCTTAGGCTTTTATTCTTCCTTAGCCTCCTACAGGCCTATCTTCTTGTTGGTGTTGTCCACCTCCTAGGAGCACCATCTGCAAAAATAACCTTCACAGAAAGCGAGAGAGGCAACACAAGGCCATTTCACCAGAAAAGAGTGAATAAAATTGGGATGAGTAAATTACATATCATACAGCCTTTTAAAGGCAAGAAATATAAAACAGGTGAGAAAACTACTCTACGATAAAAAACCATCCGAACTAATTACCATAAGTTAAACTTAAGTACACTAACACCCCCCCCGTAATTGCAAACTTAAGGAGAATGAAGATGCAAAAAATGAAAAATCCAATATGGGTCCTGGCTACAAAAACATGTTAGGTACCCTTTTACAATGCAATCTCTCACAACCGGAGAAAAAGAGAAAATCCATGTGGGAAAAAACCCCTCTCCAAAAGAGAGGAAAGAAAAAAAAGACAAGATGCATGGATGGAGGACTCAATCATAAATCCCAATGACTACATACATCATGTATATATAATCAATGACCTCCATAAGAGAGGGGAAAGAGAGATGAATATAGCCCCCCCACAATGTGTAATCACCTGCAAGAATGGTAACTTCCTGAAGATAAAACATAATCCAATGTCGAAAGATAACTTGTCTCTCTTTTCCGAAGAAACAAAACCAAGTACAAATGCAGTTATGCTTCCCACTCTAGATAGGAATTAGCAAGTGAAATCAAAATGTAGGATGAAAACTACTCTGAAATCTACTCATATGTCACCAAGACCTTGGAAGATGTTGCCACGAACAAATCAGGAACATGCCCAATCACAATAGAAGGTGACAAAAAAGGTACCACTAGAAACTGGTTCTGAACATTCTCCAAATACTAAGATGGAGTCACAACAGTTGTACCACAACTATCATTAAATAGAAGGGATATACCCTCAAATGTGTCTTCCAAGAAAAATGTAAGATTCCACGAACAATAAAGAAATGTTCGACAAATAAGAATCCCAATCAAGAAGACAAGGATAATCCTGTTGCTCAGGAATGATAGGAGCCTCAATCAATGACTATGCACACTGAATCACTGAAGGTGAAGGTACATCAACTGTCCCTGATGGAGAAGAAGGAGCATCTGAAGAACCCTCATCATTCTCATCTAAAGATTCAAAGTATTCCAAAACTTCAAACTCCTACATAGTAGTGTGATCGTAGGGTATCATGTCTAAAAAATGAAGAGGAACAAGACAATCTGAAACAAGATCATTTGGGAATAGCTAAGTATCAAGATCTATTGGTGTAATTAATTAATTAATTATTACACTAGCATAAGTTAACTTAGGTCTTGCATTTAATTAATTAAGTCCTAGGTTGCATTATTAGATAAATCATTTAATAAATGGGATAATATTCCCTTTCCTAGTTTGTGGGATAAGATTCCTTCTAGAACTTATCTCATCATTTAATGATCATCTAGATAGGGTTCACATGTTGTCACATATTGTTAGATTATAACTCTTGACAACATCTCATGCATATTAGGGTTTACCTCTTGCCTATATAATCAGGAATCTTGTTCATTTGTATCATATCCAATATCAATATATTATCAATAGAATCTTTAATCAGCATTCCATTGTTGCAACACTTCTCTTTGTGGTTGATTATCTTTCCTGGCTTAAAGGTCCTCCATTGAAGACTGCAGCTTCAAGGACTATGCATCCATAATCTCAACATGGTATCAAAGCTTATCCAGTGAAACGTCAACCCTCAATCAAGAAAGTTGGTGTGCGAGATTCTCCATAGGCTGAAGGTTTCCATTGAAGGCTATTTGTTTCTACCTGGGGACCAAGCTGATTTTTGAAGCAGATTGAGTCAGATCCGAGCTCACCATTGTCTTCAGAAGGCCTCGAAACCCTAGGATCGCCTCCCCATTCATCAAAATCAGATACATCAACCCGGGAGCTTCAGAGGTATTTTTAGGGTTTGCAAAATCAATCATACTATCTGTACAACTTGCAACAAAAAATCATCCCATGCAGTTGTCCTCTGAGGCAAAATTCTTTTATAAGTAGGCCACTTTTCGTTTCAGAAAAATAGGGCATTTATATCTTTTGTTTGGCAAAAAAAATATATTTTCGATAGTTTGGAGAAAAATATTTTGATCGACCTCCATTATTAATTTGTGGTCGGCATCCTATTTTTTTTCTCTGTGGGCTTATTATATTTTATCCACCGTCGGTATCTATCATGGGGTCTAATTTTTAAAATCCATTGGCATATTATTTTTGGGATTTTATTTGATCTCCCATTTTTTTTGGTCACCAAATATATATATAAAGTATCTTTTGATTTTTAATTGCCAATTGGCAATATTAAAAATCATATATATATGCTTTTGTCGACTAAATAAATCTGCAGACCTTTTTCGTCGTCGGCCGCAATCATAGGGTACGGTGGCATTTATTCTTCGACAGTGCGAGGTACCATTATCGGCCCATTTGGAGGGGCCGACCCCACCGGCTATCTACTGATTAGCATTGCCGGAGTTTGTTTCCCAGCCAAGCATTCTCGCCATCTTCGAGCTCCCACCGACCATTGCTTTCACCGACAGAGTTTGTTTCCGGCCCACCGACGAACCTCCCGCTGACTACCCCAGATACACTACCGGTGCCGGTGGTTATCCACCACCGGCGGTGCACTCTCCACCAGCAGTGCCTCCCTGGCACCGCCCAGCTCCGCCAAGCCGCCACTCCACCCAGCGGCCCCCTTTTTTTGCCAAATACACCAATACGGTCATATCAGCGACCAGGTGCTAAGCCCGAAGGGGCTCAATTTTTGCTCCAATTTAGCTTGTAGGTGCCTAATCAGGGCATTTTTTCGTTTTATCACAACTTTCACCCAGGATATCAAAATTTGGCAAACGATATACCATCAGAAAGGTCTTTTTGTCTACTTTCCAGTGGTGACATATGTTATGTGAAATTTTTCTCATAGAAAATTTAAACCAACCAAGAAAGTTCCTAATTTAGACACATAAAGGCTTGTATCTTTCGCAACTGCTTCATCAAATTTCTGGTGATTCCAGCGAGAATGTGGAAGGTGATTCGTAGCTTTTTTCCATCGGCCCAGCCCCTTCACCGGCCAACTTCGTGTACTGCGATGATTTTTCTGGGCTTGGCATTTGGTTCAATAACCTGGTCATCCTGAAGCTTGGGAAAATATTTTTTTGATCCAGGTTGCATCACTTTAGTTGTACATCATATTTGGAAGTCTTTCTTTTCTGTTTAAGGTCAGTGTCTTTGTTTTTTGTGGAGAAAGTTCATTATGGGGCTTGCATATACTCCTCATTTGGTTATGTTGCACAAGGGTAACTATCAGCAATGGCGAGATGGGATCTGCCACCATCTTCGATCACTTGATCTATTGCCTCATTTGTATGGTATAGTTCCTCATCCAAGTGAAGGAATTCAAGAACTTGCTTGGAGTTGCAACAGATACACTATTTTGGAGATCATTTCGATGCAAGTTGATTGTGATGTTCTAAGTACTATTGATCATTGTGATTGTCCTCATATCCTTTGGATTAAGCTTTGGGAGATCTATGGAGATTCAAATACTCCACCATTCCCCGATGATCAAGCTTCAGAATGTCATTCTTCAGATCAAGTTCCCCATGATGCTATTGTTATGCAGGAAGTTGATTACCTTGATCTTTTCGAAGACGTTGACAAGGTTCCTTTCAGTGCTTCTTCTTCATCAGAGACAGTTGGTCTCCCTTCACAATCAGTGATTCCTTGTCCAGAGTCATTGATTAAGGCTTCCACCATCATCATCCATCAGGACACATTCAGTTTTTCAGACTTGGCATCACAGGATGGCTTTGTTTCAGGCATCATTGACTTGGCTACTTCCACAGGTTTGAAGAACATTCTTGAGGGGGTATCACTCCTCTATTCAGATATTTCATATCTGAGACTTCTTCCCTATCATTCCATTCAAGACTTGAGGTTTCTTCAGCATCTACCATTGGATTGCTTCTGACTTCTTTCAGTGGTTTTGAGGACACTTCATTCAGGGGGGCCTATCAAGTATCCATCATATTCATCCTATCTTTGTCTTTGGATATTGTTCAACATCAGTTTTTGCATCGTCCTAGTTTGTCACCCTCTTCATTGTTTGGGACTATGGCATCTTCTTCATCAAGCGATGAGACATTTGAGCAGAGTTCAGAGACATCATCAACATCCACTTTCATCCTTCCTGCCTTCAATTCCTATCTGGAATGGGAAGCATCTCTCCACTTGCAGTTGGTTTTGTTTCTTCTGAAAGGGAGACAAGTTGTTTGTCGACATTGGATCTTGTTTTGTCTTTAGAAACTTACCTTTTTTGCAGGTGATCTTATCTTCTGGGGGGGCTATATAGTCTCTCTATTGTATCCATGTGACGGATGGTGTACTTGGGGGGTATTTGGGAGTCCTCCATCCTTCCCATCCTATCTCACATTTTTTTGCATTTTCATCTCCTTTTTGGAGAGGGGTTTTGTTCCTACTGGGTTTTCCCCTTTTCTCCGGTTGTGGGAGATTTTCTGCATCTATCATGTACATGGGTACCTAACATGGCCTCGTAGCCAGGACCCATCATCATCTCTGAATAATCATTGCATTTTCCTCCCTAAGTTACACTTATGGGGGGTGTTGGTGTAATTAATTAATTAATTATTACACTAGCATAAGTTAACTTAGGTCTTGCATTTAATTAATTAAGTCCTAGGTTGCATTATTAGATAAATCATTTAATAAATGGGATAATATTCCCTTTCCTAGTTTTTGGGATAAGATTCCTTCTAGAACTTATCTCATCACTTAATGATCATCTAGATAGGGTTCACATGTTGTCACATATTGTTAGATTATAACACTTGGCAACATCTCATGCATATTAGGGTTTACCTCTTGCCTATATAATCAGGCATCTTGTTCATTTGTAACATATCCAATATCAATATATTATTAATAGAATCTTTAATCATCATTCCATTGTTGCAACACTTCTCTTTGTGGTTAATTATCTTTCCTGGCTCAAAGGTCCTCCATTGAAAACTACAGTTTCAAGGACTGTGCAACCATAATCTCAACAAGATCTCCATGTATTTCCCAAATTTTGGTCCAAAGAATATGAGGACACTCAAAATGATCAATAGCATTCAAAGTGACATCATCAATATGCATTAGAATAACTCCTAGGACATAATCCCTTTTGCAATTCCATGCAAATTTTCTCACTATCAATAGCAAGAGGGGGAACAAGATTATATAAATGTGGCAACAAATGAATCCATCTGAGATGTTTTTTGATACCATCTCTCCATTGTTTATACTTTCCCCATTTCAACATAATCACAGTAGGATGAAATGAAAATCCCATAATGAACTATGACCAATCTCCAAGAATACAAAGACATTAACCTTCAACAATAATTAGAAAACCCCAAAAATGATATATATTGCAAGGCCTTCCTAAAATACTTCAAGAAGCAATAATGTAGAAAGGGCTGAGAATCTGAAAAAATTGAGCAAAAATGTAAACACCTTACTCAACATTTTGTGGCAAGTTCCTATGACAATTCACCAAAGAAAATCTCCAAATCATCGCTCCAAGCATGCAAACAAGATAACCTCATGTGACACTTGCTCAAAACAATCAAAGGCAAAGAGTTGTATATGAACACCAAAGCATACCACGGCCCGAAGGATATGGGATAAATATTCCTAAAACGACTTCAAAGAAGCTTGTAGCCTGAAACCATAAATAAATATTTGGTGAAAATTTTTAAAAAGTATATCCTCCGGCAACAGAAAATATCGAGCCCTCCTCTCATGTTTAAGACGTATTCAATGAGGAAAATTGTTCCCTTCGAAGAATAGAAATAAATCATGCCACCTATTTGTTGGAGTGGAAACTCATGGCAATACTCTACCTGCTAAATCACAACAATATGCCCATGCTTGGAAATGTTCCCACGTCTCTTCACACTGATAAAAACTATTGTTCAAACCAACGATGGAATCAACCAATCCCACAGTCATCAAGGAAAAATTGCACCTCCAAAACAGATCAACAGCCTCCGAATTCAATCGCTTCTCAGTGAGCATAATCAAGCCACCTGGTAGGTGAATTGCATCCTCCTAAAGAGAAAAATTGATTCCTCAATATGCATTCAAGTTGCTTTAGAACAATGAAATCGGCTCTCTTAGAAAGAGAAAAACACCTCTGCATAAAAAATGACCCTCCAAATGACTTTGTCATGGATCCTCCAATCGCCAACAACAGATGATAGATTTGTTGGCTCCACACTCACAGGAAGCCTTGTAAATTATGAATCAAGTCTTCAAAATATAATCACGTGCCTTCAGTTACTACTCACAGCCTTACCAATTTGCCAACAAATTGCTTCTTTTTCGAAAAAAACATGGCCTCTCAATAGAAAATCATCACTCCAAAGACAAAACAGCGTCAGTGTGAGGTGTACGGTCCTTTGATCACAATTGACCCTTTCTCGGTTAAGGCTAGATCAATGCAATTTTTTTGTCTTCTCGAAAGAAAAGTGGCCTGCCAAACTATACAGAATGTCAAAAAATCACCAAATACGGACCAAAGCAGTTTCACAAACCCTACTAAATTGAGAAAGTAATAAAATTTGAGAAGAAAATCTAAGTGTTCAACCTATGATCTTTGCAGGCATACAGCAAGACCAAATCTGCTAATCTTGAAAACAACTTCTGGTAATCTTTCTCTTCGTCAAATGGCGAGTGTGCAAGACACAGAATATTGGAGAGAAAATATGATGATCTTTCCACACAACCAGATAGAAAATAAATAGAAAAGAAAATCGCCAATCCTAGCAACAAAATGAACCGCTAGAAAATCGTGCCACAAATAGAAAAAATCATTCCCAGCAAACATTCAATCTTCTAAATTCTCCCATAATGAAGATGAAGAATAATCGGAGATGAGGCAATTTTCAAATTTCACAAATTTCAAATGTCGAATAATCTCCAACAAATAAATGACCTCAAACTCTTCTGATGAAAACTCTCAATGGCGGAAGAAGGGGTAGGTTGAAGGCTTTCATACCATGTTGGTTTCATCTACCTCCCAAGAGCACCATTTGCAAAAATAACCTTCACTGAAAGAGAGAGAGGCAATGCAAGGCCATTTCACCAAAAAAGAGTGAATAAAAATGAGATGAGTAAATTACATATCGTATAGCCTTTTAAAGGCAAGAAATATAAAACGGGTGAGAAAACTACTCTACAGGAAGAACCCACCCAGAGTAATTACCCTAAGTTAAACTTAAATACACTAACTTCATAGCTTGAATATCTCCTTCAATTCTCAAAGGTTTCCTCTAGATGAAGAATGGGGATCTGTCAAAGTGATGCTAGTAGAAAGCTATTCAAAAAGAGATTGTGTGCTTATATTCTTCCTTAAATATACAGTTAGAAGACCAGGTTCACGTAGTGTGGTCAGCCACAATCTCTTACTAAAAATAAGGCGCCCTTTTAATTCTATGTGAAATTTATCCATTCTTGTGTAATATATCTCTTTATTCGGAATAATTTATTAGTTGGATTCCTTTAACTTATATAGATTTTCTATGATCCTAGTTGTCTCTCTAAATATACTAAACATTTTAACTAATTGTTGTTATTTTCAAGTAAAAACAAATATAACTCACTAAGTGTATTTAGACATAATACATGTGTTCTTCCTTAGCTTAATTCTATTCGAAATGCATTTGTTTGGGTAAATATACTTAATAATTGGAAAGAAATAACAAAAAATGTTTGGCTACAATAATAAATCAAGAGACAACCCTTCTTCTCTACAGTAAAACTTAAAAATAGTATAATTATCGCTATAGAAATGTTGATAGATTATATGAACGTGTGGAAGATTGCTCGTTCTATGTAAGAATATTTGCTTCCTCATTTTGATCCATAAATTTTAACTCATTTCTATTTGTAGTAAGTTTAGGATCTTAGCATAGATATGCTTCAGGATATTTTAGTGTTCTCCATCCTATTTGATGTTGTCATCTATGGTTTTGCTTTGTCTTTGAACTAAGAGTTACCACTTTGTGCACTTTCACTTATGTAAAACATGCAATTTTTGGGTTCACTTTGTTTCTAACAATATTTGTATGCCCTGGAATTTAGTTTTATCCCCCTATTTCATCTAACATGATAGAGATCACATTCATTGTCGAAGAAGATTGACATAAATGCCATAGTTTGACAAATAGAACTCTTAAGGATTGTCACAAATGAACTTCCTTCGTGAGTGGAACTTGGTTATAGTGTAATCATGAAAACACATAGGAGTTATCTTATAATAGAGCATAATTGTTCTAATTATATGGAACGATACAAAGGGATGACTAAGTTTAGACTACTTGAAATTCCGTGAAAATTAATTCATAAAGTTTCTTTATTTTTAGAAGCTTGAATAACATCTAAAGTTAAATAGTAAGAAAATATATCATTCTACATGCACTTATTATTTTCTTTCTCTCGTTCTCTCACACGAGCTATAGATTTTAGTTTGTTTTTTAGGTCATGTTGTTAATAAGAAAGTCAATTTCTTCAAATTTATATAGGAGACCAATATTATTTTTGTATTTTAAGAAAAATTATTTATAATTTTTATTTATATAGAAACCACTTTAACTGTTGAATAATTTACTATAAAAAATATTAAAATTTACTATCACATTAGTAATAATTGTTCATATTACAAGTAAAATAAAAAATATTTTCAATTAAACAATCTAAATTAAAATTAAATATATATGCTTCAATTTTTATATATGTCACATATAATTGATTTTTATATTTGGTGTTTATTATGTGAGTATGCTTTGAACAATATGCTTTTATTTCTTAATATGCATGTACGTTTCTAGTGCATGTTTCCACATACAAATATGCCAATCTTGATATTCTATCCTATTGAACTAATCATGTATTCCAATAGAAAGGATTGACGCTAAGGCATAACCTACACTCTTCTAATTTTATGGGATATTGTGAATTACTTTTATTTTATTTTTAAGATCTTCAACTTATTTCAAGCTTTTTTACTTGTATAGGAATTTATTTTTAATCAATTTAATAATATATATTGTAAAAACATTAAAATTTAAAATCACATCAATAATAGCTATTTGTATATGAGAGTAAAATAAAAAATATTTTCAGGTAAATAATATAAATTCAAAGTAAGTATATATATGCTTCATTTTCTTATATATGCCATATATAATTAGTTTTTATATTTCGAGTTTATTATGTGAGTATACTTTGAATAATATCTGTTTATTTTAATATGTGTGCATATTTCTAGTGTGTTTCCATGTACAAATAGGTTGATCTTGATATTGTATCATGCTAAGATTATCATATGTTAGAAAAGAAATGTTTGACAATTAGGCATAACCTGCACTCTTCTAATTTTATAGGAGATTGCAAAATATTGTCCTTTTTATTTGAAGATCTTCAAATTATTTATAGCATTTTTACTTATACGAGAGCTATTTTTTAATCAACTAAAATAATTTACTGTAAAAGGATTAAAATTTATAATCACATTAGTAATATTTCTTCATATTTACAAGTAAAATAATAACGCTTTTAATTAAATAATAAAAATTAAAAGTATATATATGAGCTCCAAATTTTTTATTTTCATAAATAATTAATTTTTATATTTTATATTTATAATGTGAGTATGCTTTGGATAATATATGTTTTTTTTCTAATATGTGTGTATATTTATAGGATGTGTTTCCACATGCAATTAGTTCAGCCTTCATACTATATCGTATTGAAATTATTGTATGTTAGATTATAAAGGGTTGACATTCAGACGTAACCTACTCTAGTTTCTACATTGTGACCATCTCACTCTATCTTTTGTTACTCAAATGTAAGTTTTATATTGTGATGTCTTCAATATGCACTCAAGAAAGTAGAAATAGTTTCATTTCCCAATTGTCAGATTGGAGGCCAATTCAAAATCCCATTTCTCAAAAAATATATTAAAAAGCACAATTCTCAAGTCGTACATGTTTGATTTGATACTGCTGGAATCACTTTCAAATCGGTCTAACACCAAAACCTAGACATGTTGAGTGTATGTACACCTTTTTTACTACATAAGCCAATATAAATTATGAAATCTTGGGACATAAATTCTCATATTTCAAGATAGATTGTTTAATTTTCCTATCATTGCATCAATGCATCTCCTAGTGGTACAATTGTTATTCGGTCAAAATCATTGTACCATGATAACTAGCATAATTATTTCTACCTTGTAATTTTGTTATTGTCATATTGACATGGGAAAATATATTAGATTTATATCATTTATGAAAAAAATCTTAAATAGTTATAACATCATGCAATTCATAGAATCACCATGCATCTACAAGATAGGATGAAAAGCCATATTTGAGAGCATTAATCAATGCTTTTCTATGGTGCAATATTTTTCTCATTATTTTATATGTGTTATCATCTCTATATCACTCTCGCATATTGCACAACTTTATGTTTATTTAACTTTTCTTAAGTTGTTTTGTGTTAGAAAGGTTGAAACATAATCATGTGTAGGATAATGGAAATATGAAACCATTACATGGATAATATTTTAACCCTTTTAATCACATGTAGCATGTATTTGTGATTGTGTATAATGTTTAACCATGTGGCTAGGTAGGAAACATGAAAATTACTTGCATTTTTTTCAGTGAGATTAATATAAATACAAATTGTTTGTTGGTTGGGATGAATCTAAGTGGAGGAGAGGAAAGATAAATTAGTGTTTGGTAGTGGAAAGGGTCCAATATTTGTACACCCTAATTTTATGCCTCTCAAAATCATAGGCACTAATTTTGAGTGACTCGAGTTTTATAATAGATTGCTTGGAGTTCATTTTTTTAATCAAATTATTCCCATTATGAAGATGGATTCTCAAATGTTAGTACGACTATAACCAAGTGCAGTCCCTTCACCAAATAATGAAATTGTAGTTGTAGTTGCAGCGATGGTTGAAGAAGATGAAGTAACACCGCCAAACCAAATAAATGATGGTTGAGAGGGAGAGGAAGAATGAGTGGCTTCAGTTCCAAAAGAAATTGAATTAGTCATCAGTAAGGCTAATGAGCAACCAACTTGATGTCATCTATGAATGGTCCACACAATCAACTCAGATCATCACTCTAGGCCATTTATTTAGGTATTGTAACACTGCTTAATATCTCTTAGAATTCTTATATCATCATTTCGAACAAAATTTATAGCAACACCCTTTCAACCAAAATGATTTGAATGACCAATCCTATGAGTGTAAATCTTAGGATTGTTGGGAAATTCGTAGCTTATCACCAACAAAACCTGTTGAACATCAATACCACAAGCCCAAACATTTGTGATGATCAAAATGTGAGTTGCACCAGCATGAAATTCAACCATAATTTTGCATCACATTCTTTTTGTTGCATATCTCCATGCATAGATGATATAGAGAAATTATTGTTGCGCATCTTTTTTCTTAGCTAGTAAACCTTTCTTTTTGTATTACAAAATATAATAGCTTGAGTGATTGTAAGTGTATCATAAGGATCACATAGGGTGTCAAACTTACATTCCTCCCTTTCAACAACAACAAAATAATTATGTTTAACAATATATTAATTAATCGAATACTCCAGGGTATGTGCAGGGTCATGATGGGCCAAAAAGTGGCAATATGATGGGTATGTGGCTGATGACTTATTTTTTTCCCAAAATTGATGACACGAAAAGGGTTTTTAAAGGAGATTCTCAGCTTTCCAATATAAATTATGCTTTACTTTGAATTTAATAAGTAATTATTATTCATTTTCTATTCAAATTATGACTAAAGTCCTTATTGATAGACTGATTGAAAAACATGTATAGCTTTCAAACGGTATCACATTTTTTCAATCCAAAACATGCATCACATTCTATGCTTCACACACTATAGGATTAAAAAAAGAAAAATTGAATTTCATGAATTTTTGACTAAGTTAAGGTGGTCAGACATATGAGGTTTTTATATTTTTTTAAAGTTGTAATAAAAAATTCATAATTAGTTATTTACTTAGAAAAAATTACAAAAAAATATGCATCACATCGGGACATGAGTCCTCTACTTATATCTAAAATATTATAAAAATATATTATCAGTTTATTGTGGTTAGGGTGGTCAGACAGACACCTACTTCTTATTTTTTCCTTGAAATTTAAGTACTACTGCATTGAAATTTCAAATTTTCACCAAATAGATTTTTTTTTTTTAAACAAACCTAGTAGTTCAGAAAATATATTCAATTTTATATAGATTCTATTCTTACATATTTTTGAAATAATATAGATAACTTATTCAAATTTTTACGTCAACTTGCCTAACTCTGATTTTTCTTATTTTTTTGCCACTTAAGGGCCTGTTTTTTCCATGATGATCCTGCACATACCCTCCAACTTGTTTTCGATCAATCTATGAGTAACAATAGAGAGGGATTATAATTAACAATGAACTTGTGTGGAACTATAGAACATGAATTAAATAGTGCATGTGGAGTGGGAAGTTGGAATCTAACAGTTGAAGTCTTCAATTGATTAGGCTAGTAGTGTGAGGAAACAACCTTAGAATTTTAAATTTCTAATCTATATCGGCAACATGGACAACAACTCGCACCCCACAAGGAACGATTATTGATAAAAATTGAGATGAAATGATCAAGCAAAAGCATGCATTCACCTAATAAATACCTACTTTCTAGGTATTTGTGAGTCTATGGATCTGTTGAGAACCTTTAATATCAATCTGGACTAAAACTGAGTGATTCAAAGCCTAAAATAAACACTTGGTAGATTGTATGAAGACCCTTTACACTTTTAGAGGCTAATTGTGCGGAATTATCCACCTGGGGTGACTCTGTGTGTGTCAAACAGGGCTCTACAACTCCTAGAGGGGCTAAATCATTAAATACAATTTATTGTCTATATCAATCACTTTCTTTCATACTCATTATATTTCTCTAACCTAGACATACAATCTAGTTTGTGTGAATGGAAACCCTAAGAAATAAATGTTAAACGGGGGAGTCTCCCTGAGTCAACCCCCTTATAATAATTTAATTGAAGATTTGAAATCAAAATAATTTTAGAATAAAAAATCATTTCATTGGTGGAGCCCACATGGTTGCAATTGATACCTCATGGGGTCTCAGGGTTATAAATCAAAAACTTTACAAATGGCATCATCTTTTTAAAGTGAGAATACTTTATAAACATGACACCAAATAACTACAAAGGCTTCTCATAAAATGTGACTTTGCCCTAAAAATTTACGAAAAACACACAAAATGGGAAAATGGAGAATGACAACCACATAAAATGTAAAATGCATTGCAGCTTGTTAAAAGTGGATAAGGATTTTGCAAGAAAATGCCTTTCCCATAAAATCTTGCAGTACACTATAGGTAGCTAGACTTTAATTAGGACACAGTGTGCCTCCTTTTTGAAAGAGAAAAATATGGATTCTTCTACGAGTCCAATGTCCTCGACCATGGTGGAACCCGCCTTACCTAGATTGAACTACTCAAATTCTTGAATTAATAACAAACCTAAATTATAGCTTGATTTTCATGCAGGAAATCTAGGGAATCATTTTCTTCTAGGCTTGGTGCTAGCAACATGTTATGTAGATTGTTCCAATCAGAATCCTTTTTATTCTTATTTGTGCTTCTATCCATTCGTAAATTTAATTCTCCGAGCAAGTCAGTTGCTGCCATAGTTCAATTCTTGATTCTTATTGTGGCATGATTGTTGGATGGAGGAGATGTATCCAAGTGTCACAATCTTGTTGATTCTAGTGGTAGATATGCAATTTTATAAGATCGTGTTCCAAGCTTTCCCACAAAGAAGCAAGAGTGTCCATCTCATAGAAGCTCCCATGGACATTCTAGGAATGTATTGTAACCATTGACGTTGCCAAATAATACATTAGATGCGTGCGGTTTGGAGGCCTCGGGTTTCACGAAACACTTTTGCCGGGTTAGTTGCATGTGACTTCTCTTCTTGTGGTTCTTCTTCGTCTCTCATTCTTTTTTCTTTCTAAGGGCTGCTTTTAGTCGAAAACTCTCCTCGACGTCGGTGTCCTGTTTCCACTTTAAGGGCGTAGTTTATTTGCACTTGTGTAAGACTAGCGTCTAGAATATCTTATAGTAACAGAGGTATTTTCATAACGAATCCTTGGTTATAAAACAAATTTTTTGATCGTCCTCGGTATGGTATAAGTTCCACATGCTTTCGCGATGAGTTAATGCAAATAGTGTTAGAATTAAAACTGCGTCGATCAAGCATCACAAATCAGACAACAGAAAGTTGAGGCTGTAGTGAGGATAAGAGTTTGTATTGATTAATCACATGTAACATGTATGTATAGCTTTGTACAAGGATAAAGGCTGAAAAAGAGGGCCGTCTCTGTCTATTAACAATTGATCAGAAAAGCCTGCCGGCAAATTTGGAGGCAGAATCTGCAAGAGGAGAATGAGGATCGCGACCCAGCTGCAAGGCCAATCTCCAATGGAATAGCTCTCCGTTTTCTCTCACCTCTGGATCTGCCTCTTTCAGAGTGTCGGAGATGGACGAGTTCAACAGATGGTAGAATCCTGCGCAGTTTCTGTACATCTCAAACACCATTCCAACCTGTCCTCCATGGCTCAGTGTGTTGCCCACCACGCCCAACACGCCAGCCACCATTGACATGGATAACAAGGCCCCATCCAAATTCAATGCCCCTGCAATCCCAGTGAGCAATGGGCCGGCTATTGCAAGAATACTGTTTACTCCCAATACTTTGCGGCTGAGGCCCACGTACTCTGCAATATCACCACTTTTAAGCATCTCCGAAACACCTCTCAACTCGTTTTCCAGCTCCGCACTCCATCCGTTGATGGTTTTGGTCTTATCACTTTGGGGTTGGGTTTGATGATTTTGTTCTTGTGGTTGTTGTTGAGGCCACCACACTGTTGGTTGTACAAGCTTGTGAAATTTATCCAGCATACCGGGGAAGAGAGGCAGAGGAAAAGCCTCATCCAATGCAAGCACCGCTTTGAAGGCCTTGGTGAGGAAGGAGTCTGCACTCCGCTCCTGCCGAAGGTGGGGAGGCAGAGCAAGGTTTGTGTGGATGTCAGTGTTGAGCTGGCGGAAGAGCCGCGCCGCCATTCTCTGCTCCTCCGCTAACTGCGAAGGCTGCATTTTGTTCACACCGCACATCAAAGCTGAGGAGAGGCCATACAAAAGTGTGGCCACAACATTATTACTATTATTATTGGGCAAAGCCTGGAGAACGAGCGCCGCCAGTGTGATGTTGGTGAGGGAAGCGAGGAGGAGTTAGTTCCATCCGTCTCTCTGCTGTGCGAGGACAGCGTGCATTTCCGCCCGGTCTGCCGCTGCTGCCGCCACCAAACGCAGCTTTGCCACAACCATCTCTTCATCATCTTTATCTTTATTGGGATTTTGGTCGATTTGAAACTTGGTTAGCGGGCGTATGAAAAAGTCAACTTGCTTCTGCTGTAGGTAGCTTGTGCTTGGACCATCCAACGAAGCCACAACCCTTGCAGCGCCATGGCCATGACGACGATCAAGATTTATACGCCATGATTTATTTGCATAATTCGCCAATCCTACACAGCCATGTTTCTGTGTCTGCAAAGCTGTGTTACTCTTAGCAGCTCTTGTTAGCTTGAGAGCCTCCATAACCTTCCCCTGTATGAATTTGATGAAAACAATCAATCCTCAGGTGGAGGTGTATATGTATATTTTGTATATGCAGGATATTTGAAAGGCCAATTCCAATTTCTGCTACTGTGTTTACAAGCAAGCAGAGAATGAAGATGAAGAATGGAAATGTGGAGCGGGCATTTTATAAGTATTCTAGTCTTCACTCGGACCTATTCTATTCCCTACTCTGCGTTTGACAATAGAGACGTTGGAATTGAACGAGCCCGATTGCGAGAGTTATATCATCTTAACCAGTCAATTTGACCGGGCCCTCGTTGCAATTTTACTGTTTCTTCTATATATTTGAGGGTAGGTAGCTTGTTCGCGGGGCATTAAACTTTGCATTTCTATCCATAACTTATAACCGTCTTTCTTGTTTCAATCTCCGCCGTTTTCAAAATCGCTTTGCTTATTCTTTACACATTAGATAAAAGAGGTTTTGAGGTAATTTGAGTTTGAGAAGAGGCGGCCATATTATAGATTTCGATATTGTATCTCCTTTCATCACATGCGGCGGTTTATGATTTTAAGGGAATAAATAATGGATGAGAGAAGTATTTTGGAATTTTACGAAATAAATAAAAAGTAATTAGATATATGCAATTTTTAAATCACGAGGATTCAAATATTTATCAATCATCCATTCTATATCTCTGATGTGTGTGGAGATGGTTACTATCAATATCGTATATAGTGCACCTTTTGTATGCTTTACAATTATCTTTATTTATCTTTTCAAATGCTTCAAAATGAGTTATTGGCATCATACATTGTCAGTTGTGTCATCAAATTGGACTAACTAGGGTTCAAAGTACCATGTGCTTCATTTTTTCGTATCTTTAAGAAGTAGATTTAAGAGGTAAATTGCATGCAATGGTAAGAAACGTGGAGCTTCATGGCTACCTATTAACTCTATTGGTACTATATGGATTCGAAATGGGTGAGGATTTGCAATAATGGATTTGGGGTTGGAAAGAACCAATTAGGAATGAGGAGAAGAAAATTATGGATGGCACAAGATTGGAGTGTGGTTTACAAAAAGCGAGGACATACATGAAAGAGTTACATGGATGGATGGGTACATTTAAAATTCTTCACGCAAGATGTGCATATAGTGATGTAGAATAGGTACTATCTGTAGACATGCAAAATTGACATCATACATCTAATCCGAATTCACTAATTCCATGTCATCCTTAATCATCCCTTTATCATCATTTTCCCTCTTTAATTAAATAAATCATTTTTTGTTTAATTAAATCCCAAGTCATACTCCTTAAATTAAATAAATCAATTTTATTTAATTATCTTCAAATGTTCCTCATTTAATTAAATAAATCAAATTTATTTAATTAAATTATTAATCCATCAATTTCCTCCCATTTGATTTAAATAAATCCAAGTATCTAAGTCAAAAATTCAAACAATGATTAATGTTAATCCTAATCCTCTTTTCTCTAGATTTTGTAACTTGTGCACATAAATCAAATTAATTGATTTATTAATTCCTCATTTTCATTCAAAATGGCATCTTTGAGGGAATATTCTCCCAATTTAAATTTTCCCTCCCACTTGACTTGTCCATCCAACAAGGCATTTAAGAGCTCTTACATGTCTCTTACACAAGTCAAACTTGGCATTTAACTCATCTTTCATCCCCCCTAAACATGTCACTTCATCAAATTCAAAATTCAAACTTGCACATTGATCAAAATGTGCTCAACCTCCCTCCATTGGAATGCTGACATGTGGGACAATGCCATTGGATTATCTTTTGTCTCACATTCTTCCTATCTTGCATTTTTCTATCATTCTATTCTATAAATAGAGACCCTCGGTGCTGTCATAATAGTGGTTTACAATTCCTGAGAGAACGAATTTTAGCTGAAATCACATATTTTTAGAAAATATAATGATTTAAGCCTTAAAAATTTTCATTTTAAGGATTCCAATTGAAGAGGGTTTGATCAAATAACCTTAGATCAAACCCCCTTGGATAGAACCTTGCTAGTTTTAAACCATACCTATAAATGCATCTCCTTTACACCTATCAAAATGCTGATAAAAAATCACTTTTGATTTAGCTTTTGGGAGATCAAATGAATTCATTTAAAATTTATTTCAAATGATTATGGTATTCCTCATAACAAGCTATCCAATGAATATAATTTTAATATGTTTTGGTTTTGTTATGTATTTGTTTTTTAAGTTTTATTAAACATAGGTTTTTATCGAAAATGAATTTCTTTGTTCTTCACATGTGCAAAAATAGAAGATTATCAAAAAAAAAATTGAAAAATATGAGTGCACCAGATATTGAATTCCTTGATCCAACCAAAAAAAAAAATAAAAAATTGACATATACAAAAAAGGCATTATACCGCGCTGTGTCCGAATTGTAATTCGTTTGACTTTGAAACTTGATTAAGGAAAAAATATTTAATAAAAAACTATCTAACCAAGTGGAAGCACTAGATATCAGAGTTACAAATCTAAATTTGAAAGAATTAGAATTTTATCCTTCATGGAAAAAAAGTTATGCGTTATACGGTGTGCATCACTTTTTAAAAATGTTGTTTTTCTGAAAAAAATCAATTTTTGTAGGAGATGGAAAAAGAAGTGCAATTTGATTCCAAAAATTTTGAAAAAAATATTTTTAGAATCTACAGACAAAATTTGATGAGACTCTAGTTTGCACCATCTTCAAATTCCTCACAGTTTAGCCGCTATAGGTGCCCGAATGTGAAGATTCGGTTAAAAATAATACTTTCAGTGTCTAGTTTGGCCAAAAATTGTAAACCACTATTATGGGATCACCCGGGCTCTCTATTGATTTAATCCTCCACAACTCCACAACTTGATCACTTATCATCTTGCATCATCCATCATCCAGGAGCTTATCAAGAATTGGGAAAGGGCTTCTTTCCACATCAAAGAAGCACCAATCAACTATGAAATAAGGGTTTGATCATGTTTCCGTATGCTTTATTTAATTGTTTTGATTATTTTTATCTTATTTGCATATTTTAATATGATTGAATATTTCATAGGAACACTACTTTGTTTGTTTGATTTAGACTGACATTATGCTAATGTGTGATAAATTTTAAATAGTTTACAAATTTATGGTGTCCACATATGGCGCTAGAGGGAGGGGTTGGGATAATATGTTTATTCTTGATATCTACTTCTATTTACCTTTCTAAAAAAAAAAAAATTCTAATATATGCAACTATGAAAATGAGATTAGTGCTTTATTTTTTTTCTTCTTTTCTATAAAGACAACAAACTCTTTATCTGGTAACGTCTCCTAGGTTGCATCCCAATGGATCTGTGCAGCCATGAAAATGAAATTAGTTGATGTAGATGGCGGTACCGTTTCCATAATCATTGCCATTGGATTGAACATGCTTTATAAAACTCTAACTTTTATCGTTCAATCTCTTATATGTGTTTAAAGTTCCTTAGTTGTATTTGGTTCTTTCCTACATCATTATCAGTATACTTTCAATTAGTCTCAAATAATCTTGTGACAATGAGTTGAGACTATGTGGGCGTCAAGAGTCAATGTGAGGGGAGTTGGGTGTGATTACAAAGTGCACCTTTCATCCATAGGCCATGGCCATCACTATTCAGCGCACATAATAGTCTGCACCTCTCTATGATCTCTTCCCACACCCTTTGTTTGAGCTTGAGATCATTATCTTCTCAAAACGTGTTCATATTCAAATGTTTGTGTTCTTTCTTTCTTTTTGGGCTTGGGAATTTGTACTTGACAATCAGTACATAAAGAGAACCTATGGGAGGAATTCCAAATTCAACGATCACATTCCTTGAATGCAACCATGCCCTTGTAGACTCTTATCACAATCTTCAATAGGTTAGGTCCAAAGTGGATCCCCACGTTGCCAAAATAGAGATGCATACAATTTGCTCCCTTCATTATCTTCGCTTGACAAAGTATACTCACTGTCTCCCTATCATATATGTATTCTCTCTATTTTGTGTTGTTCCATCCTACACCCATCATTAATACATCTTGATTGATGCCATAACCACACGGGCCTTCTGCTAAAATAGGCGAATCTGGTACTACAAAATTGTCAAGGTCTTATGCAGAATATTATGGAAAAATCAAATTGTTTACTTGGTATTTATTGAATGACAAAAATATGCATTGTAATGATTGAGATATTCAAATGAAACAAATTCATCCATCGCTTACAACATTTCCCCCACGTTTTTGAGGTACTATGTCAAAAAAATTTGCGCACCCTATTGATTTGGCTTTACACATGTTGATTGCATTCACTTGGAAGCTTAACCATCAACACTGTATATGCTAATGAACACCTGTGACCAACCCATGTTTTTTAGGCACTCTATCAAAAAAATTTGCACGCCCTATTGATTTGGCTTCACACGTGTTGATTGCATTCGCTTGGAAGCTTAACCATCAACACTGCATAGGCTAATGAACACATGTGGCCAATAGATGATATTGGTTGGGTTGCACCAAACAGCAATATCAAAGTGCCATGTGTGTTGGCATACCAATGAAATGCAAAGCAACAGCCGACAACTAGGATGCTAGTAAAGGTTTGAGAATTTGACTTTACGCTTGCCAATTACATTTGCTTGAAGATTTCTGGAGCCTTTCAGCGAATCCATTTTGTGCATATCCTGTAATGGATGTAACAGCTCACACACCTTCTATGTGATTATGCATTTTTTCTGAAGGGAGGATGTTGGTCAAAAGGTTTTTGGGCGTGTAATCTTTCTGAGAGGACTTAATCAACATATTAGAAATTTGGCACTCCATGGCTTAAAGTTGATACCGACAGTCATGGCTGCATTCTCAAATCCTTCATTTAATGGCATCAAGAATATCATATACTGCAGGAGTGTTAGTAGTGCGAATGGCTTAAACGTTGTGATTACGGCTATGGTGGGAGTTGCGCTAGCCGCTTCCATCAGCAGAGTTGTATTTACTCCAAAAGGCATCTTTGTTGATTAACGTCGTTGGCTTTCTTGCAGGTTAAGTAAAGGAGAATTGTAGTGTTACTTGTATGCATTCAGGTACTTTTGGTCTGTGTTTAATAGCATTGAATGAGAAAAAAATGAGAGATCAGGTACAAGAGATAGTCATTGGATTTGAAAGGTGAAAGCAAAAACAGGCCACCATCCATTAATGTTGTGTGCTTACCAGTTGATTTCTAACATGCATTGAAAATCTTATTTCTTTTTGCTATTAAAAATCCACAATCACTAACATGCATTAAAATCTGTTATTTAAAATCCACGGTTCATCTTTAAATATTGATTGGAAAGTAAAGTCTGCAACAAATCTTAAATATGATAGGAAAGAAAAGACACGCTTCCATAAAATCATAATTTAAGACTTTTGATGTTTAGCATATTTGAAAGATAACTTGTGTTTTGCATGTGGATAATATGGTAATTATTGAAATATCTTTGTATGCAATAAATCAAATCAGAATTAGATGCGCGATAAATTCCATAGATCCAAGAGTGAACTCATAAGTGTTGAGTTTGATTTTGCAACCATAGAATTCAACTAGAATAGAACATTGGAGGAAAACCGTTGTTTAAGATTTTCAATGCAGAGCTCCTAAGCACATCACAGGCGAGTTTGGTAAAAGAACAGCGCATGGAACTAAAGGAACAACGCATATATTTTGCTTGAGGTAATGACACGCAGTCATGGCATTTGAAGGGCAATGGTTTGCATGAAGAATTAGTGGCATTGGAGTCAAGCAATAACAAGAAAAGTCCTTATTTTCTGAGCTCCTTGCATCGAACTTGAGATTGACCAAGCATTTTTAAATGCTTAGATCTTCCATTCTATGTTTTAATTTTTTGTTTTAGACCAACTCTCGTCTTTTTGGATTCTAAAAAGAACACTACAAAAGCTTTCGTTTTCGCTACAAAGGGCTTAAAAAGAACTTTAGGACAAACTCACTAGATTTGGTTGAGGATTAACAATTGAACAAGACAAATTCCATATTTCATTTTGGTGCACTAAAAAGAATCAAATCATTTCTTTGTGGACTTAAAATGAACAAGTGCTTCTTTTTTTGCAATTACTCGCTCAAAGTAATGTCATTAAAAGGATGTATGTGCTTCTCTCGTGCCTCACGGCGATCTTGAGAATAAAAAGGCCTTTTGGTGACATTAAGTTGTGTAAGTGATTACCCACACACTTCAATTTGGATCTTAAAATTGAACAAATCTTGCAAGTGTGAGTGTAAGATATCGTGTGTGTTCTCTCTTTGTTTCTAAACAAAGATCGATCAAACTACGGATGTGTTTTCTTGCTTTTTTGTTATCTTAGAGGGATTTCCTTGTGGGAAAAAGTAATCACCCAAGGGAACAACCCAACCGGGAACACACTAAAGCCAAGCGACTTCCACCCGGGATATAAGTGTGGGTGCTTGAAGAAACACAAGTATCACGAGGATTATTCCAACAAGAAGGGAAGCAATGCTCTCTCGCTGCATGGATGGTTCCCCACAAATGAAATTCTTGCATCAAAACCCTTGTGTAGAAAGGCCAAAATTCCTATCTATTTGTTGGTGCAAGAACAATCGTTCTGAAGCCACCCCACACTTTTACGACTTTTAGGAAAGATGGAAAGCATGCCATGGGAGATTCATGGGTACTAATGCTTGGCTGACCCGAGAAGCGAGTGCACTGGAAGGGGGAGCCTATGTGGTCAAGCATCTAACCATCCACTAAAAGTAAGTGTAGTTGGACTTGTCCAAGTGGGGACTCAACAAATACTATCTCAAATATCCATAGGGTTCTGATTGTTCTTGAAATCAAAACACATTGCGTGATCGAAAACATTAGAAAACAAACATTCAACATGAGCATGAAATCTCAAACCCTTTAGAGAAGCAAATATGCTTGAACGAATTCACATGCTATTGCTTTCCCTTGGGATTCTCATCCTTAGAGACTTCTAAGCATTTGGATTTCATCTCTATTTTCTCCTATTAAGGTCAACATTAGGAAAAAATTTCCTTGATTTTCTAGATTTCCACATAATGGACTTTGTGGGATAAAAGAGAATTAGGACATTGGACATCTAGTTTCAAAAGCTAATCAAGAGTTTTTTGTGGTAAAAAGAACTCATTAAACAAAGTTAAGAAACAATTGGACCCCACACATGTGCTTGGCACCTTTTGGTCATATGGTTTTCATGCAAACATTGGTCTTTTGGTTTTGAACTACTCTTAGATAAAAGTATGTTCTTCACTATATTGGTCTTGTAAACGAAGTCCCTCTTAGGTTCATTTAGGACCAAATCAAAAACTTCATTCATCCCAAACATCTATCAAAATCCATCCCACCAAACAACTTTAAGAGCTTTGGAAACATCATTTTAGACTTGGGTAAGTCATCAAAATCAAAATCACCTCATTTAGTTAGGAGTATGGGAATGCATCCTTTCTCATAGCTCTAGTTAAATCAACACACCTTTGAATGAGTTAATCCTAAGATAACATCTAAACATCTTAGGGTTTACTAGTTCATTATCCAATCAAGCCAACCAAAATCAAACCCTAAGTCTAGCATTAATCCAAAGTTCCTAAAAGTTCAACACCCATATCATTCACCCCTTTCATCCTTCATCTCATCATTGATCCTAAACACTTTAGAGGTTCACTTTTTCAATAAGGTCAAAAAACAAGGATAACATGGAGTATAAATTTGATCCATACATCATGAGTAATCCAAGTCAACCAAACTATCCAAGCCTTACAAAACCAATGGATTATCAAAACTCACACTTATATAATCCATACATGGGATCATTATCTCCTACAAACCTCAATGATACAACAAATGTGAGTATGCCCAATCAAAATTTTGGAACACCTTTCCTGATGGTATATTTAAATCCAAGTCCAAACCTACAAATCTATCAACCAAACACTCAATGCATGAGTCTTCCACAAAACCACATCATCCCACCAAATCCATACATGTCAAATCTGAATATATCAAGTACAAGTTTTCCAAACATGAACATTTCAAATCCACACTTGGTAAACTTTGGGATAAATATGTTTGCAAATCATAAAAATGTTGTTCAAAGTCCAAACAAGATGTTAATGACTCCATGTATTAACCAAATTCAAGGTAACACCATGCAAAATCAAGGTAATGTGATTCCCAAACACAACAATGTTCAATTTCAACCTATCATGCCAAATCTAAGCATCACCCCAAGTCAGAACATTGTCCAAAATTAATTTGTCCATGATCCCATGCAAACACCACAAGTGTACATTCCAAATCTGCTTGAACAAAATCCAAATCAACTATATCAAGGGAGTCAAAATCAAAATCAAGATCAAATTTCCCTAGATCAACTTGCTTCACTTGCCAAACTAGTTGATTCATTGCGCCAAGAGACATCTCCACTTCAAAATCAATACACTCTTCCATTGGTTAAACCATGTCATCAAAGCGTTGATTTGTGTCCACAACCACATCAAGGAAAATATCTCCAATTTCAAGAGGTTGGATATCAAGATCAACAACATCAACAACAAACCCAGCCTCCACATCTCGAAGATTAATCACCACATCTCCAAAATCAATCACCACAAGGTCAATTTAAAATACAAGTCTCACAAGGCAACAGATGAAAAATACACACCACTTGGGAAACCAATCGAATTGGTCGTGCAACAACTGGTAAACGAGAATCTCATCAAAATCCCTATCTATGAGAATCATCAAGAACCCCTGGTAAAACCACCATGGTATAATGAGAAGCACCTTTGTGATTATCATAAAATAAAGGGACACACAACATCAAATTGTATTCGACTCAAAAATCTCATCTAAGATCTTATTGACCAAAAACTTATAACTTTAGGGGACAACGATGAAGATTCAACCACTAGTGATAGCATTGACAATCCCCCCCACCACAATTGTTGAAAAAAATGATCAAGATCTATCCATCAATGAGCACATTGAAGATATTTCTACCTCATCTGAAGATCAAATCAACATATATCAAGAGTCACTTTCCAATCATGATAAAAATCCACCAACAATACCCAACAATCATCCAATTCAAGAAATGTCAACATCACTTGACCCTGTGGTTGAAGACATTGACAATCTCTCCACCACAATTGTTGAAAACAATGTTCAAGATATTTCCATTGAAGATGATTATACCCCATCTGATGATCAACTCACCATACATCAAGAGCCACTTTTTAGTGATCTATTTCAAGGAGTGTTAGAATTATTTGATCCTATTGACATAATCCACGACCCATCGACCAATGATCATGTTGAAAATGTCTCTACATCACCTAATGAGTTAGAGAACATATCTCAAGAATTTATTCCAAAGCATGATCAACGTCTTTCACCAAATTCTAGCAATGGTCCTTTCCAAGACATATTGACATCCTTTGACCTCATGGTTACAGATACTGAAGGAATCCTCAACTCAACATTTGATCCAAGTCCACTCAAAGATCAAGAGGATATTGAGCAATTTCTCATGCCTAATGAAGACATCTAGGAACCCTTTGTAGGCAATCCATCCTTTGAAAATGACTCATGTCAAAAACTTGATCCAAAGCATGTCAAAAGCATTTCCAAAATTAACCAAGATCAAGAATTCATATCTCCAAGATACTATATAATGATCTAATGGACACTCTTCTATCTATACAAGATGTCACAAATGATGATCATATCCACATATCACATACTCCTCCATCTACCCATGAGATGCCTTCTATGGATGGACACATAGATGATCTTCATTCAGAATAGGATTCCTTTACTCCTGACATTATTACACAAAAAGAGCAAGTTATCGATTCCTATAGTCAAACTGAGTTGTCAACATCAAGATCAGATATATCCAAAATTTAGACTGAGGACATCATGTATGAGGATATCTAGCAATATCCACTCAAGGAAACAAGTTAGACAGAACAGGGTATTCCGGAGTCAACAAAGCAGCAAATTGAAATCACGTCATCTGTTGCATGTTCATTTATCATAGAATGCTTACTGAACAAGACATCTCAAAAAAAGTAGAATCAAGGAATGAAGGTGCTACTACCACAATATCGGGGGAAACTATCTCAAGAAAACGTCAATATAGGGAGCACAAAGAATCCTTATGATGAAATTGATGCCAATACTACAACCAACCAAGTCATGAATCTTCATCCACCCATCACCTCATCCACGAATTGGGACCAACATCAAAAGAAATATTTGAATCAAAGTACAAAGAATGTCATCAAAGAAAAAGAAGCTAAGAAGCATATCAGACAAATCAAATACAAATGGATACCAAAGAATACAAAGAAAGATTATCCAGGTATCAAATTCCATTAGTCAAAGAAACTATGGGGAAAAATAAAAAAGGGAAAATTATCCATCAAAGATGTCCACAAAGGCAAAATCAGGCTTCTCAAGCAATGTACAAAGTGTATCAAGCAGTTGGTCCTAATTCCAAGCACACTTTCGTATCCACCCATCATTGCTCATCTTCCCAAGTTTGGAGAGTCAAAGGTTCCAAACTATCAACCAATCCATCTTTTATTCCTAAACACACTCCATCCACCCCTCCACACATGATATCAAATTCTCAAATTGACCATGTATTTCCAATGACCCTTTATCATAAGGATTCATAAGGCATTATATCACAATGTGCACACAAAGACAAAGCTAACCTTGGTATCAACAAAGTGGATCAGGAATCCCAAAAGCTGCATTCAAGTGCATGTATCTTGGAAAAGTAGCTTCTTCAAGCAAGATACCAATGGCACACTATGATAAGGGCATCTACATCCACACAACAAGGTAATTCACCCTGAGCTTAAAAATCTTTCAGAAAAATACAAAAAAAAATATGAAAATCAGAAAAAAGGATTGAAAATAGTAAAGAAAAAAAAGTATCCTCTAGTGAAAACCACTTCGGTGGCGCTTTGGATAGGTACCATGATGAAAACCTGGAAAACAGGTGTCATGTGTAGAATCGAGCATCTACGTGACCCAATTCAAGTGGAAGCATCTCATCCCATCCATAATAAATCCATTTATCCATGAACCATTTATCCAATCCATTTTCATCCATCTCCATCCATTTTCTAAATTATCTTGATCTTGATGAAAGTTTGGTGCACACTTTACACTTGCTTATGATGAACATCTTGACATGAGTCACTTTCATTGATCCTATCCTATCCTAATGTTATCTGAGCCAAGAAGCATTATCCAAATGAGAATTTCTTTGTTCGAACACCTTATCTTATCACAAGATAATCCTTGGAATCATTTGCGTGCTTACCATATCCATCCATCCATACACATCTATCTGAGCATCCACCTATGACATTCCATACATTGCTAGACACTAGAGCAAAATATTTACATCTTGCTTTGGTAATAAATCTTGATCTATATCTTCCAACTTATATGGTGATCTGAACATTGGAAAACATGAAGTCAAATTGGTCAAAACATTTGTGAGCCAAAATCCAAATCGCTAGCCCATGGAATATTTTGACAACAAGACATTCCTTATCAATCTTCATCTTTCATCAAACATCAATCCAAACAATCATTATCAGTCGCATCTAATGCATGCTTCAAGCGTCACATTAAATCATCCAAAAAACAAATTTTGTTCCAAATCAAGCTTCAAAATCTTGATCAAATCCAATCAATCCCTCATCATCTTGGGATATCCATCCTAATCCTCATGTTGCTTAACACTATCCTTACATTGTTGTGTATCCTCAACAATGTTAGCATCATCAATCCATTGATCCGATCAATCAACCTTAGCTTGGTTTTCAACAAAATCCCAAAATAGAGCACTGATATTGTTACACATATCCAAATCCAAATCATTGAAATCATGTGAAAATCCAAAAACATCCAAGTCATATCAAAATCCCAAAAACAGGTCAAAAATCAGAAAACGTCAAAAACATGGTTTTTGAACTACATTGTCTCTGAGCTTAAATGTAGGAAAGGCTAATCTTTAATTAACCCCCGAGACTCAAAATCCAAAAACATTCACAAAATATCAAGATCCAAAAACATTCATAAAATATCAAAAACACAAAAACATTTGAAAAACAAAAAATCCAAAAACATTCATAAAATCTCATAAAACCCAAAAACATTTGAAAATTCAAAAATCAAAACATTTGCAAAACCTTGAAAATACCAAAAATAGCCTCAAAACATTTCAAAAAGATCAAAAACATTCAAAAAACCCAAAAAAATCCATCCATCCCCATCTCGCTTTCACCCGAAATAAACATCATTCATAATAAATCATCATCACCCTCAACCTTTGGTGAAACAGTCAGAAACAAGTCTAGCAAGTTAAAAGTGAAAATTTAAATGTCAAAGTATCAAGTCTAGGTTAGTAAGTAAACAAGTTAGTCAACTCTTTGTGTCAATATCCTATCATCCAATCAGTCCCAAATCAATCATTTGATAACATCATGTCCTAGGATACATCCTTCCTACAATGGGCATCAATATCAGGCATCACTGTAGTTTTGTCTTGGCTAGCGGTATGAAGAACATTAGCTTGTTTATTTTTACTTGATCTCTATCTTTTGACTTATCTTATTGCACTCATTCCAATGACCTCTTGATGATGTCCAAACAAAAGGACTTAGAGAGAAAGGAATGGGGCAACGATCATTATCTTTTCATCTGTTTTTCTTGTTAGACGTTCTTGTAATATAACTTGGCAAATACTTGATTTTTTAGATGTGTATGGAAGGTGTTTTGGGCAACTTGTTGACTATTGCATTGATAGGTTATACCTTTCTTTGTTTTGGTCTGATATGTTTGAAACTTCCAAAGTGCATCCTAGCAAGGTTTTTGTATGTCAGGTGTGAACAAGAATAATCCTATATGTTTGTCAAGTCAAAGTCCATCGCACTAGGTGAAATGCCATCCTGGTTCTTTATACCCTGATGCATTGTGCCTACATTTGTTATCAAACATAAGGTAAGTATCCCTTTTGAAGTTCTCACTCCTTGGTAAGAAAATCATCATCATCATCATCATCATCATCATCTTCAATAAAGTTGGCTTGTTGAATCCTCTTGTCATCATCTCATTTCTTCTTTTCCATGCTAACATCATATCGGGATAGTTAATCATCATCACCAGTGCATCCATCCTGTATCCACAAATCATTATCATACATAAATCTCATAATCATAGCATATTGAATCATCCATCGCATCCATCTCATATGAATTACATTATCATCTTAAGTTGTTTAGGATAATATAGATTGGTTATTCTAAGCATCTTAAAACCATCAACATACTGCATATCATATCATATCATATAAGAAACACTAATCATCTAATATGCATGTTCATCATCATAATATAGATATGTTAGTCTAAGCATCTTAAAAAATCATCTCATTTGCATCATTATCATAACCATCCATACATCCATCTTAAACCTCTTTATCGCAAGATCGACCCTCAAATTGAATATTTTCGCTCGATCTCTCTCAAGGGCAATGTACCAGTATACTTCTTTCCACTGAGGCATCCAAAAAAATTAGAGTTTTTTTTAATTTTGATCACAGTAAGTTTATTCTTTGAACCAATGCAGCAAGTACATTGCTTCAAAGAGGGGCAAAATGTAGACATGCAAAATTGACATCATGCATCTAATCTGGATTCACTAATTCCATGTCATCCTTAATCATCCCTTTATCATCATTTTCCCTCTTTAATTAAATAAATCATCTTTTGTTTAATTAAATCCTAATTCATACTCCTTAAATTAAATAAATCAATTTTATTTAATTATCTTCAAATTTTCCTCATTTGATTAAATAAATCAAATTTATTTAATAAAATTACTAATGCATCAATTTTCTCCCATCTGATTTAAATAAATCCAAGTATCTATGTCAAAAAGTCAAACCATGATTAATGTTAATCCTAATCCTCTTTTCTCTAGATTTTGTAACTTGTGCACATAAATCAATTTAATTGATTTATTAATTCCTCCTTTTCATTCAAAATGGCATCTTTGAGGGAATATTCTCCCAATTTAAATTTTCCCTCCCACATGACTTTTCCATCCAACAAGGAATTTAAGAGCTCTTACATGTCTCTTACACAAGTCAAACTTGGCATTTAACTCATCTTTCATCCCCCCTAAACATGTCACTTCATCAAATTCAAAATTCAAACTTGCACATTGATCAAAATGTGCTCAACCTCCCTCCATTGGATTATCTTTTGTCACACATTCTTCCTATATTTCATTCTTCTATCATTATATTCTATAAATAGAGACCCTCTCTATTGATTTAATCCTCCACAACTCCACAACTTGATCACTTATCATCTTGCATCATCCATCATCCAGGAGCTTATCAAGGATTGGGAAAGGGCTTCTTTCCACATCAAATAAGCACCAATCCACTATGAGATAAGGGTTTGATCATGTTTCCATATGCTTTATTTAGTTGTTTTGATTCCTTTTATCTTATTTGCATAATTTAATATGATTGAATATTTCATAGGAACACTACTTTGTTTGCTTGATTTAGACTGGCATTGTGCTAATGTGTGATGAATTTTAAATAGTTTGCAAATTTATGGTGTTCACACTATCGATCCATAAAGGTGTTGTGGAAGCTAATAGTATATATTCAATACCTTATTTGGATTAGGTTCTTCCAATAGGGGTTGCGACTCCATTAATTTCCTACTAAATATCCACTTTGGTCATTTGAAGTTTTTTTATTATTCGTGTGAAATAGGCTTTGTGGAGTCTTGAAGAACTACTAGAATTTTTCACCAATGTCCAAATCTCCTAAAGTATAGTGCTCCTTTATTTTCTAAAAACTTCAACAAAAGGTTGATTAAAATGTTCAATATTCTCACAAATAGATTTTTTGGACTTTCAATAGAAACCTAGACATCTAAATTTTGATGAATTTTCTTCTAGGTATATTTTTTAGAATCTATATGCATAATAAAAAGTATACCTTGATTATCTATATCTCTAGATGGATAGACCCTTTTTGTAAACAATTCTCACAACCAAATAAATGTAAAGTATCCTTGCTCATTTATTTTGCACTCTAGGTGCACATACAAACATTTGGATTTATGTTCACGCCTCCTTATGCCTTTTGGTTTTCCATAAATTGTGTTTAGAATAGTCTAAATTATATCAATTTATTTTATAAATTTGGTTTAACAATTTTTTGATGCAGAATTAGATACCTAATATATCACTAAATGATTATCCAAAATTCTATGGCACCTTTGCATCATCCTTTTTCCCATAAATTATTGATGAAAGCATAAACAGAGTGCAAATCTGAATTCCTACAAAAGGGTATCTGTGCATGAATTGATTTTTTCACCTACCCCTCCATATTAATGGTCACGTGACCCAAGATATAGAAGGTTCTAAATTACATATAGGTAATCATTTGTCCATGTTGCCTACAAACACTCTTGAGTTATGATGATTTGAAACCTTCATGACCTCAAAATAACCTAAAACTAAAAAATTTGAGGGACTCAATCCAAATTTCCCATTGTTATGTGAATTCAACCTTGAATTTTCAAATATTTTTATTTTATTTTTCTCTTCAAATATTTACAAAACTAGGGTTTCTCAGTTTCAACCAACTCAACACGATTCATCAAAATTTTATGATCGGAAAGTGGTTTTCTTTGCTTATTTGGTTTCAAAACTATAAATTTTAAATGTGCTTCATTTTAATTCATCTTCTAGTTTAAATATAAACTAAGAACACATAGTGAATCATTATCAAAGGATAAATCATCATTGTCGAAAATTTTCTTAGGGAACATTAACTTTACAGATCAACCTAACCCTAATTTGTCAAGATTATTATAAAATGGAGATTTAAAACTAGGTAACATAGCTAAATCATCAAAAATACTAAATTTTATGATGCTCTAGTTGAAAAAACATTGAGTTCCTAAAACCTCTTCACCTAGATTAAGTTTATATAAAATATTAAATAGTTTACACTTATTATTGTGGTCCAAATTGAAGAACTTTAGAGGAGGTGAATACCTCATAAAATTATAGTCATCTATCCTAACCTTCCTAGATTCCTTTCATTTTTGTTTAAAAGTGATTGATTTGAAACACCTAAAAAATCCTTAAGGGGTTTTGAATCCAGAATTTGGATAGAGGACCAAAGCTTTGATCCTTGGATTGACCTCTAAACTTTTATAAAATTCTCATGTTTAATCCACATAGTGACATGACTGCAAAACTTATTAAACCCTTGACAAAATGTTAGTTGTAGAACTTTAGTGGAGGGATGAAATTTAACACTTTCACTTATGTACAAATCCCTTCTACTTCCTGACGTAATTTTCCCACAAGAGGGATATTCATCAAAAAACTTACAATCGCAAAATTTTAGAATAAAAATAGAAATTTCCACCTTTAGGTCAACCTCTAGAAATTCCAAAAAAAAATCCACAAGGGTGAATACTTTCAAATAATATTTAATGAAAAAACTATATAGCTAGCAAGAGGACATCTTACAAATAACATTCCTACCCCCTTATCCTATTCCATTTTCTTGTAGAACTTGGATTTTAAAGCATCGTGAGATTGTGAAGTTTGACCTAACTACTAGACATACTTCTCAAAACTTTCTAAAGTCTTGTACTCTATTGAATTCTTATCAAAGGATAAGTCATCATTGTCAAAAAATTTCTTAGATAAAATTAACTTTACAGATCAACCTCACCCTAATTTGTTCATATTATTATAAAATGGAGATTTAAAACTAGGTAACATAGCTAAATCATCAAAAATTCTAAATTTTATGATGCTCTAGTTGAAAAATCACTGAGTGCCTAAAACCTCTTGACCTAGATCAAGTTTATCTAAAATATTTTAGTTTACACTTATTATTTTGGTCCAAATTAAAGAACTTTAGAGGATGAGAATACTTTTGTAATCAATGGAAATGGATGCTCCCCACCTTTGAGGCATAAACACAAGGATAGGGATCCTACTTCACACTTGCTACACTCAAGGACACCTTAGAGTTCTCAATCCAATGAAGAATAGAGAGAGAGAGATCTGATGATAAGGTATCCTAGGATATGAATTCGAATTACAAGAGGGTTTCACCACCAAGTGTAAACTTGGAAAAGACAATGAATTGGAAAACACGGTGTGATATGCAAAATGACCTAGAAATGCAAATGAAACAAAACAAAAAGTTTTAAAAATGAATGTGTACACTTGGAAAGTTGTAGAGACTTGGATGGAGACAAGAAAAGCTATTGATTTAAAAATTTTGGCCCACTGGGACTCATTTTCCATTATGGGTGAATCAGTCCCAAATCAAGGTTTCTGCACATGAATAGGTTTCTTAGAAAAGGGTATCCAAAACTACCAAAATCTCAAAATTGACCAAAAATGGAACTCATTCGCCACTTGTGGTGAATGAGTCTAGTTTGGATTTTTTGGAAATTCAAATTTATTATCTGCACCTCTCAGTCTACTCTTTTTGTTCCTCCAGGTTCCTAGATCTGAAACTGCCAATTTCAAACCTATAGGTGACTTTTTGTGAAGATGATGACCTAGCAACTAGGGAGACAACTCCAACAACCTTGTAACATATTCTTCAATGATCTTCAAGTCTTCAAAACACTTAGATCTACAATCACACAAAGAAAGAAAGAGAAAATGTTGATTGTTAGGGGATAAGAGTTTGCCTTGGTCAAACCCCTTGTACGTAAAATTTTAAACCAAATGATGAAATAAGATAATGAAGCATGAACATGAAGTAATACAATTAGAACATTTCCATGATGATGGATCTTGAATTTATGCAATAATTGATGAAGAATTTTTCCCTTGAATGCCTTAAAATTGATCTTGAATGTTATCTTGATGATCTTGTGAAGACTTTGAGTACTTAACTCTTGCTTGGTTGACTTGAGAACATGAATGTATGATGTTGCTTGGATGAAATGAGGAATTGAAAGCTCTCTTATATAGGCAATCGACTCACATGACTGTTAATTTGATCCCCAAGGCCGACATTGAAGAAACTTGAATTAAAAACCCAATTTTTCTCCCTCAAACCTTGAAAATAGCCCAAATAGGACTCATTCGCCATCCTAGGTGAATGAGTCCCACCTAGATCAGACTCATTCGCCCAAAGTGGCAAATGGGTCCTAGAGGAGCCATTTTTCCATATAGAATGTCGGGGAGTGGAGAATTTAAGCTTTTATGTTGATTTAGTCAGGTTTTTGATCAAAATATGCCTTGGGATGCACAATATGAGGTCATAGGGGCCTATTAATGATGATGTAAAGGTCATAAATGCAACAGGGCCCAAAACTCAATGTGAAAGTGTAAATAAATACACTTTACAACACTAAATTAAGAAAAAATTGAGTCTATTTAGCTTAGAAGGGTCTTAAATCCCATGTGAATGTGTAAAACACATTACAACACTAGATTAGGTCCACTTGATTTACAAGCCTCCAAAATTTAATGTGAAGATGTAAATAAATACATTTTACAACATTAAATTAGGGCAGAGTTAAGTTAATTTAGCTTAAAAAGGGCCCAAGACCTAATGTGGATGTGTAAAGAACCTCACAACACTAGACCAAGGTGACATTAAGTCCAATTTGTCATTAATTATTCTTGAATTAAGCAAGGAAAAAGGTGTACTTTTTCGATGACTCCATTTAGCCCCTACTTTAGTGAGAGGATGAACTTGCTTCAAACTCGCACTAAAGTAGACATTCAAGAGGGGTCTGAGTGTGTAGATGCAGATAACAAAGGATGGAAAAGATCAAAGGAGGTGGCCAAGCCCCTGGGATCCAAGATCCTATGTCAAACCAACATAAGCATGAAAGGACACACACGAGATGTATAATATGCAGCAAAAAAAGATGCACAATCATGCAATGTCAAGAACTAAAAGAAAGAAAAATGAGGTGGATCAAGCTTTGATAAATATGCGCTCACTCTGGGGCCATGGAACATCAGGTCATCCGCGGGTGAGTTGTTCCAAAGAAGTGGTTTAGTGAGAAATTCATGCCAGTGTGTTGGCTTCCCACCATATAATGAGAAATTCATGCCAGTCTGTCAACTTCCCATCATACTAACCATACCAAAGTTATCCTCCCAATAACTTTGATAAGGCACCACAATGAAACTGCTTTTGTAAATGCTTTTGAATGTCATATAAAAATTTTGTTAAAAGGAATTTTGCTTTGTTTGTGTAAGGTCCTCTTCTTAGGGAGCATTGTACCTAATGTCTCCAAGACAGGACAAGTCAAAAGTGTTAGATCATCGCCCATGGGATGCCTCATTTGCATCATGCCATGCCAATAGATCGTACACTCTTGGATGGAATCAAACCCAATGAAACCACCAAGAAGAGGACACATCAAAAGAAAAAAGAAAAATCACGCCATGTGAAATTTTCCAAAAGATGTCATCTATGTATGCCCCCACTTTAAAGTGGTTGCTACACCATCTCTGTGAGAAATTGCTTTAAAGTAGCCAATGATAAATGCTAACATTAAAGAAGACATGAGAGGCAACTTGGAAATCTCTATGCCAAGTCATATGTTTCCAAATTGAGCTACATCATGAATAAGTATGTCACATTCGAGCCAACTTTAAGGCATGTCGTCCACATCCCAATCTTGCTCTTAGATATACATGAAAGGTGATCAACTAGCCAAAAGAGATCATGACAAGTGACATACGAGGATAAGGCTTCCTAACCCTTTTCCCCCACTTAGAGCAGGACAAGGGTGAGCCTGGAATGGATGATGATATGTTGCTCCTTGTGATGAATGGAAAACATGTAATAGTGAGTATGTTATGATCCTACAAATTTATTACATGGCAAGGAGCAATAACTAATTTTATTTATTTTGATAAGTAAAAAAAGTTTATGCTTGATACATATTTAATGAGATATCTATCGGTTTAGGATGTACCAAGGTTTTCTTGGAAGAATTGTTTGTGACGGTGTTGACATTGATTGAAGATTTTTGTTTTGAGGGACAATAACCAAGACCATTAGTCCTTATAGCATCACATCCTTTCCCAAGTTGCTTCATAATTCCTTCAGGTTTGAGGTTGGCCTTGATTGTATACACTTTTTTATATATGTGAGAAATGTCATTGTAACTCGGTAGGTGTGAAGTGTTATCATTATCGAGTTGCCTTTTAGGTGGTTCTAAGATGAGCACAGGTTTCTTTTAAACTTGTGGTTTTTGTGAGGGTGGATGAAGAATTAAAGGATTATTAGGATTTCCCATGGGGTATGTAGGAGGTCCAATCAAGGGGGATCTAATGGACACTTGCACATTCATAACCTTAGTGGTCTTGGTTTGATGTATCTCTAATAAAGGGAAATCTAGAATCACCTTTTTACCATCACCTAAGGAAGCCACATTACTATTGTTGTTATTTTCTTGTGTCATGATAGTAAATCCTTAGGAGGAGAGTTTTTAGGAGAACTAAAAACTAAATGTTCTTGAAATTCAAGGATTGGTTATTCCAAAGTTACTTCCTTGCAAGTAAGGGAATGATTCATGGTTGTATTTTCTTGCTTGTAAATGATGGTTTTTCCTTGTTCAATAATATTTTCCTCGTGATTCTCATCAATGGGATATTGTAACACCATAATATCTTCTTCACCAATAGGAGAGATATTAGGAGAGGGGGAAATTTGATTGTTGTGATTGTCGGTGATTTCATTCTTTTTCTCTAAGGTCTCATTCTCTTGTGCCCTAACTTCTACCCTAGTAGGAGAGATTTTAGGAAAGTGATAAACAAGAGTTTCATCACATGTCATGGTTAGATGTTGTAAAGAAGCTTCATCACAAATAGGGGAGACATCAAGAGAAGGATAATTATGAGTTTCATGGTTACCAATGATTGGAATTTTTTGTTCAAATAGGTCTTCCCAAATGGTAAGGGAGTCAAGAAAGGGAGGAATAAGATTCTCATGAGTCTCAATAAGGATATCTTCTAAAACTAAACTATCTTCTTCATGTCTAGGGAAGATATTAGGAGAACGAAAGGTTTGATTTCCTACATTTACATCCCCATGTCCTATAATGTCTTCCCAAGTAGGATTAGGTAAAGTAGTGGCCATGTTCTCAGCTTTGTGTGTCATAATATATTTCCAAGGGGGAGGACAAACAATAATTTCATGATTGTCCATGATTGTGTCTCCTATCACCAAGATACCTTCGTCACTAATACGAGAGGTATCAAGAGAAGAACAATTATGATTGTCATGATTGAAAATGCTTGCATCCTCTTGTATCAAACCTTTAGTGGATGATCTAGGAGAGATGGAGTCATCAAGGCCTTCATCTAACATTGTAAAGTCATCACTACTAAAGGGCTTGAGGGTTAAGTTAACTTCATTTGGTTTGGGTTCTTCATAACAAGCCTTAGTGGATGATCCTAGTGAGAGGAAGTCCTTAAGGGCTTCATATAACATGTCTAAGTCATCAGTACTAAAGAGCTTGGATGATATGCTTTTTCTAAATTTAAGCATTTTTTGAATTGTTTCTTTTGATATTTTTTGTTTTTTGTTTTTCGTTTTCTAATGAATCTGATCCAAGTGAACTAGTAACTAATGCTGAAAATGAAAATTGTAAAAATCTAATGCTATCCATAATTGCCATGAATGTAAATAATGCTATGTCTAATGACTTCAATGTAACAGAAAGCAACTGAACTGAAATAGAAAAGTAACAGAGGCAAACTGAAGCTTAAAAATAGGAAATTTAACTCTATAAAATGCAATGCAAATTTTGCACTGGCACTGATTCGCCCAAGGTGGCGAATGAGTCCCAATAGAGGTTTTTTTCAAATTTTTCAAATTTTTCTGGTTGATTTTTGTGTTTTCTATGTTGTACATGACCCAGATCTAAAATGCAAATGTATTTTGTCAATACTTTTTAATGAAATTAAGTGCAAAAATGCAAGCTAAATGAGCTTTTCACTCATGCAAGAATTGAAACCCTAGAATGCAAATTAACCAATGCAAAACCTAATGCAATATTAATGCAAGCTAAATCTAGGATTTAAATGCACTCCAAATCAAAATAATGATGTCCTAAATGTAGGTTCACCAAAATGTAATCAATGGAAATGGATGCTCCCCACCTTTGAGGCATGAACAAAAGGATAGTGATCCTATTTCACACTTGCTACACTCAAGGACACCTTAGAGATCTCATTCCAATGAAGAATAGAGATTCCAATGAAGAATAGAGAGAGAGAGAGAGATCTGACAATAAGGTATCCTAGGATATGAATTCAGATTACAAGAGGGGTTCGCCATCAAGTGTAAACTTGGAAAAGATAATGAATTGAAAAACACGATGTGATATGCAAAATGACCTAGAAATGCAAATGAAACAAAACAAAAAGTTGTAAAACTGAATGTGTGTACCTAGAAACTTGTAGAGACTTGGATGGAGACTGGAAATGTTGTTGATTCTAAAATTTTGGTCCACTGGGACTCATTCACCAATATGGGAAAATCAGTCTGAGATTGGGGTTTCTGCATAGGAACATGTTTCTCGGAAAAGGGTATCCAAAAATGCCAAAATCTCAAAATTGACCAAAAAGGGAACTCATTCACCACTTGTGATGAATGAGTCCAATTTGGCTTTTCTGGAAATTCAAATTTCTGATCTATACCTCTCAGTTTGCTTTTTGTATTCCTCCAGGTTCTCAGATCCGAAACTACTAATTTCAAACCTGTAGGTGACTTTTTGTGAATATGATGACCTAGCAATTAGGGATACAACTCCAAAAAAAATTTAACCTATTCTTCAATGATCTTCAAGTATTCAAAACACCTATATGTACAATCACACAAAGAAAGAAAGAGAAAATGTTGATTGTTAGGGGATATGGGTTTGTTATAGTCAAACCCCTTGTACGTAAATAAACCAAATGATGAAATAAGATAATGAAGCATGAACATGAATTAATGCAATTATAACATTACCATGATGATGGATCTTGAATTGCTATAACAATTGATGAAGAATTCTTCCCTTGAATGCCTTAAAATTGATCTTGAATGCTATCTTGATGACCTTGTGAAGACTTGGAGTACTTAACTCTTCTTGCTTGACTTGAGAACATGAATGTATGATATTGTCTATATTAAATGAGGATTTTAAATCTCTCTTGTATCGGAAATCCACTCACATTCAACTGTTAATTTGATCCCCAAGGCTGACATTGAAGAAACTTGATTTAAAAACCCAATTTTTCTCACTCAAACCTCGAAAATAGCCCAAATGAGACTCATTCGCCATCTTGGATGAATGAGTCCCACCTGGATGGGACTCATTCTCCCAAAGTGGTGAATGGGTCCCACAAGGGCCATTTTTCCAGCTAGAATGTCGGGGAGCAGAGAATTTAAGCTTTTATGTTGATTTAGTCAGGTTTTTCATTAAAATATGTCTTGGGATGCACAATATGGGGTCATAGGGGCCTATTAATGATGATGTAAAGGTCATATATGCAATAGGGCCCAAAACTCAATGTGAAAGTATAAATAAATACACTTTGCAACACTAAATTAAGGAAAATTTGAGTCTATTTAGCTTAGAAGTTCCCTAAATCCCATGTGAATGTGTAAAACACATTACAACACTAGATTAGGTCCACTTAATTTATAGCCTCCAAAATTTAATGTGAATATGTAAATAAATACATTTTACAACATTAAATTAGGGAAGAGTTAAGTTAATTTTCCTTAAAGAGGGCCCAAGACCTAATGTGGATGTGTAAAACACCTCACAATACTAGACCAAGGTGACATTAAGTCCAATTTGTCATTAATTATTCCTAAATTAAGCAAAGAAAAAGTAATACTTTTTTAATGACTCCAACATCATAAAATTATTATAGTCATCTATCCTAATCTTCATATATTCCTTACATTTTTGTTTAAAAGGGATTGACTTGAAATACCTAAAAAACCCTTAAGGGGTTTTCAATCTAGAATTTGGATGGAGGACCAAAGCTTTGATCCTTGGATTGACCTCTAAAATTTTATAAAATTATCATGTTTAATCCACATAGTGACATGACTGAAAAACTTATTAAACCCTTAACAAAATGTTAGTTGTAGAACTTTGGTGGAGGGATGAAATTTAACACTTTCACTTATGTACAAATCCCTTCTACTTCTTAATGTCACTTTCCCACAAGAGGGATTTTCACAAGAAAACTTACAATTGCAGAATTTTGGAATAAAAATAGAAATTTCCACCTTTAGGTCAACCTCTAGAAATTCCAAAAAAAATCCACAAGGGTGAACACTTTCGAATAATATTTGATGAAAAAACTATATAGCTAGCAAGAGGATATCTTACAAATAACATTCCTACCCCCTATCCTATTCCATTTTCTTGTAGAATTTGGATTTTAAAGCATCATGAGATTGTGAAGTTTGACCTAACTACTAGACATACTTCTCAAAACTTTCTAAATTCAAGTACTCTATTGAATTCTTGTATTATTTTCTTAGTAAATTTCAATACTTTAGAGTTAACTCTTGCTTCCATACTTTTATCCAAACCTTCCTAAGATTAAATCTTTGTCAATTTTGTAAGGATGGTAAGGGAGATGAACAACTTCTTACACTAGTATTGAGAGGAAGGTTATGCAAAAACTTTTCATATCTAAATAGTTACAGAAACTTAAATAGAAATAAAAATAAATAGTATTCACACCACAACATAGTGATTTATGTGGGGAAAACCCTATCAAAATAAAAACCCCACAAACCCCACACTCCAAAAGTCACCCAATATATTATTAAGAAATCATCAAGATTATAATATACTTGCAGAGAAAGCTTTCTCAAGAGAGTATAACCAGGTAAAGTGGATTTTATCAACATAAAAAAAAATTACATTGAGTCCAGATGAGAAGAACCTACAGATAAAGAAAAACTAAGATCTGAATTGTAATTTTGAGTATGATCTACACTTCAAGTCCAAGGTACCTAATTCCCCCATCCAACCGCCTTAAGCTCATATTTATATTTTAGATTCCTTTGTGTCTACACTCTATTGTTCTAAAATATGTTTTTGGTTTTCAGTTCCATATTTTATAGAAAACATCTCACTTGATTCATTTTCATAGTTAACCTAGGTACATCTTTCCATTATCAAATTAGATCAATTAACAATCAATTAATCCTTACCAACACACCACATATAATCAAATGAATGAATCTGTGATACACCATTCTGGCTCTTCCATTGAGGTTAGTAGCCAAGTGGATGTTTGAGATTAATTTTAGTCCTTTTCCTTGTGATATTGGAAGAAGTGTGATTTATACCCTAGATCCCTTTTCCACACATCACATTTTAGTGAGCCCATTGTTTGTGCATTTTAAAAACTCTTGCAATATTACTTAGGTCATGTTGAAATATGAATACAACTTAGAAAACATTGAATTTATAATTTATGCATGATTTTTTTAATAAAAAACATTGAGAAAATAGTTATTTACATAGTATTTTCAATCCAAAACATAAAAACATTTAATTTCAATTGTTTCAAGGTATATGCACTCAATTATTACACTATAAAATCTTAATTTTTAATCGTTTGGGTCACTTGGTTGACTTCCATTCAAAGGTTAAGCCTCAATTCTATGGTTATGCATCTTGTTAGAAGGAGCATAGATTCATCACTTATCGACTTAGGGTTATATCACTATTCTTTTTAGAGGGCTTCTCAAATTATTTATTTTTCTTCTTCTAACAATGTGCATTAATGTCTAGTGGTGTCTCCTTTGGGTTATGTTCCTCTTGCAAATCCATCAATTCATGTTGTGCTTGATGATCCTTCGTACTAGCCCCCTCCTTGTTAGAGTCACTCAAGGAATCAATCTCCTAAGATCACATTAAAAACCAAAATATCTTTCTAAAAGTGAGAAAATCAAGGGCACAAGTTTTCTGATAATGAATGTAAAATAATATTAATAATTAGTGACCAATGAATATTTCAAATATACAAATGAGGTTTTTCTTCTATAGGAAAGGTTGAGAAGTAAGACTAACTAGGATGATGACAAGCGTCTTAATTCTATGACATAATACAACTATAGGATAAGATCACATGTGCACAAGAAGCTGATAGAATCATTTCCAGAGCCCTAAGAAATTTTGACATATGAACATGTGTGAATAGATCCTAACTAATGACTGTTTAGCTAATGTGGCGTGTTCACACTACAAATGATGAAAATAAATTAGAAAGAACCCTGTTCAAACTAACACACTCTCTTAAGTGCAATTTAGGTCTAGAATGAAGAAAAAAATCATATGATACAAATATGGGTCCCAACTATGAGGCCATATTAGGTTCCCATCTACAAATAAAATCCCTCATAAATAGAGAAAGGAGAAAACCCAATGTGAGAATACTCCTCTTGAAAAGAGAGAAAATACAAAATTATTACAATGAAGAATGAGAAATACAAAACCTCATGTGAGGAAAAGGTCCACTGGTTAGAGAGTAGAAGAGAGACCATGGAGCCCCCTTGTACTATAGAAAAAAGGAAACTTGCTTCATTTGTGAATAATTAATGACAAATTGGACTTAATGACGCCTTGATCTAGTGTTGTGATGTGTTTTACATATCCACATTAGGTCTTAGACCCTTGCAAATGCATTAAACGATGTCTTGTAAAGGTGTTGTAAAGAATTGTAAATGGCTTTCACACTTTTCTAGACTTTCAGTCTAATGGTCCTTTCTCCCCCACTTTTGAATTAAATATTATTTTAATTCAAAAGTTTTCTTTTCCCTCTTCTTCTATAATTAAATAATTGTTTCAATTATTTAATTATTCATTAGCCTTTTCTCTCTATAATAAAATAAATGTTATAATTATTTAATTATTTATCCTTTCTTTATCTCCCCAATTAAATAAGTATTTATTTAACTATCCCTTCCCTCGACTCCATTAAATAATTGTTTTTAATTATTTAATGTTTAACACTCCACCTCTCCTCTATAATTAAATAATTATTTTTAATAATTTAATTATCTAATTATTATTGTCACCTTCCTTTTGAAATAAGTAAAATCAATATTTTATTTATTTCTCCTATGTTGGCCACCTAAATTAAATAATTTTTATTATTTAATTTCCCCAACAACCTCTTTTTTTGTGCCAATCTTATCTTCCACCTCAATTCTTTATCTATCCATGTATTTCTTCTCTCAATTAACCTCCATCCTTGATTAAGCTATTTTATAATTTAATCTTGGCCCTTGATCATGATCCTTTTTCTTAACTTGCCTCTATAAAAGGAGACCTTTAAACCCTAATTCATTATTAAATCATTCAGGATTCATTCATCACTCATTCATATTACCAAGTCAAGCAAGCTAGGGTTTAGCATTTTCAGTCTTCATAAGGAATCATCTTCAAGAACATCATCAAGGAATTCAAGAGCAAGATTCTTCATCCATTGTTGCAGAAATTCAAGATCCTTCATCATGGAAAGTCTCTAATTGAATTGTTTCATGTTTCACGCTTCATTATCTTATTTCATTATTTTGGTTTTATTACCTAAACGAGGTTTGACCAAGGAAAACCCCCAATCCCTAACAATCAACATTTTATCTCTCTTCCTTTGTGTGTTTGCAGATCTAGGTACTTTGAAGACATGAAAATCATTGAAGATTAGGTTGCAAACCTGTTGAAGTCATCTCCACTTTTACAAGGTCAAAACCTACACAAAAATTCACCAGCAATGCTAAAAATCAAGGTTTCAGATCTGGACACCTGGAGGTGCAAATTGAGCAGACCGAGAGCTCCAGATTCCATTTTTGAGTTTTCAAAAAATCCAAAGTGGACTAATTCACCCAGATTGGTGAATGAGTCCCACTGTACTTGTTTTATGGATATTTTTGTAGATTTGGATATCCATTTGGCTAAAACAGGCCCCGGTGTAGTTTTTCAGAACTAGGATTGATTTTCCCAGAATGGCGAATGAGTCCCACCAGAGCTAAAAATTAGTGTCTTCAAAATTTCAGAGTCATTTTCAATCTCTAGCAAGTTCTCAGGTCCACACATTCAGTTTTATAGCTTTTTGTTTTGTTTTACTTGCATTTCTAAATCATTTTCTAGGTCTTTTTGCATATCACAATGTGTTTTCAAACAACATGCATTTCTTTAGTTTTTCATAAATAATCAATCTCTTTTATCAACTCTTTGCATTTAGGACATTTCATTTAGGTGCATTTCAAGCATACTTGCATTAGTTTTAGTGAATCACCTAGCTTTTGTGTAGGATCTATCTCTCTCCTTTAGGTGAAAAACCCTAATTGAGCAAGAGTCATAGTGTCCTAAACCACAAAAATCTATGGTTCACCCCTTCAATGTACAATGTGTGTCAATGGTATCCACTCAAAAATATATGTAGAAGATGGTCCATAATCATTGAAAAACTTTTCAACTTCATACCCTTGTAGATATGGCCTCACATGTCCAATTTAGATATGTTAAAAGGCTAAATTAGATTTATTGGACACCCTAAGCTAAATGGTGAGTTCATATTCACAACAACAAGCTCCAAAATGAACCTATAATACAAATCCACAAAGAGTAACCCCCTTGAAATTTGATATCTCTATCAAGGTTTTATGATTCTCAAATCCATCATATGATGATGAGAAGATCATTCGCAAATGTTCAAGATTGGACAAAAGTTAGAACCAACAAAATCTCATGACCAAATAACTCTCAAATTTGAGAAGGAGGTTTGTATATCTAAACCTCTAATACTATGTTAGAGTCACTCAAGGATCCGATCTCCAAGTTTCACTTGCAATAAAAAAAATATCCAAGGTTCGCCTGCAATAAAAAAATATCCTTTTGAAAGAGACAAAATCAAGAGCATAGCTTTTCCAATAATGGGTGAAAAATAAAATAGTTCAATAGTGATTAGAGAAAATTAAAAATGTATAAATGAGACCTTTCTTATATAGGCATGTTTGAGATGTACGAAAAACTAGAATAGAGAAAATTTTCTTAATCATTTAACTTGAGATAATTATAGAACAAGTTCACATGTGTGAATGAAACTACTAGAAAGTTTCCTAGAGACCTAAATAAACCTAACATGTGAACATGTGTGAATAGGTCCTAACTAATCACTAGTCACATAATGTGCCTTGTTGACACTAAAAAGAGGGAAACTAAGTAGAAAATACCCCTATTCAAACTAAGTAGTCTTAGAGTTATTAGTATTAGGTCTTCTAGAGTAACCCTTAGTATATTTTCACCCTTTATAGGATTACAATCAACTCATTTGATATAATCATCCTAATATTTATCTTCCCTCTCTTCCTCAGGATTTTATTCTTCCATAGCCTCCTATGAGCCTATCTTCTTATTGGTGTCATCCACCTCCCAAGAGCACCATCTACAAAAATAACCTTCACAAAAAGCGAGAGAGGAAACACAAGGCCATTTCACCATAAAAGAGTGAATAAAAATGAGGAGTAAATTACATATCATATAGCCTTTTAAAGGCAAGAAATATAAAACGGGTGAGAAAACTACTCTACGGGAAAAAACCATCCGGAGTAATTACCCTAAGTGAAACTTAAATACACTAACACCCCCCCTTAAGTGCAAACTTAGGGAGAATGAATATGCAAAATATAAAAAATGCAATATGGGTCCTAGCTACACAACCATGTTAGGTACCCATTTACAATGCAATCTCTCACAACCAGAGAAAAGGAGAAAAACCCTATGGGAAAAAAACCCCTCTCCAAAAGAGAGAAAAGAAAAACAAGACAAGATGCATGGATGGAGGACTCAATCATACCCCCCAAGGACTACATACATCATGTATATATACAATCAATGAACCCCCCATAAGAGGGAAAGAGAGACTATATAGCCCCCCACAATGTGTAATCACCTACAAGAATGGTAAGTACCTAAAGACAAAACATTTAATCCAATTTCGACAAACTTGTCTCCCTTTTGGAAGAAACAAAACCAAGTACAAATGCAGGTATACTTCCCACTCTAGATAGGAATTAGCAAGTGAAATCCAAATGTAGGATGAAAATGTCTTTGAAATCTACTTATATGTTTCCAGGACCTTGGAAGATGATGCCTCAAACCAATCAACAACATGCCCAATCACAATAGAAGGTGAAAAACAAGGTAACACTGGAAATTGATTATGAACATTCTCCAGATACTAAGATGGAGTGACAACAGTTGTACCACAACTATCACTAAATAGAAGGGATATACCCTCAAATGTGTCTTCCAAGTCAGAAATGTGAGATTCCATGAACAATAAAGAAATGTCTGACAAATAAGAATCCCAATCAGGAAGACAATGATAATCATGTTGCTCAGGAATGATAGGAGCCTCAATAAATGACTCTGCACAATGAATCACTGAAGATGAAGGTACGTCAATTGTCCCTAATGGAGAAAAATGAGCATCTTAAGAACCCTTGTCATTCTCATCTGAAGATTCAAAGTATTCCAAAACTTCGAACTCCTGGATAGTAGCGTGATCATAGGGTATCCTGTTTGAAAAATGAAGAGGCACAAGACAATCTAGCAACATAAAATATTGAGCCCTCCTCTCACATTTCAAACACCTTCAATGAGGAAAATCATGCCCTTTGAACAATAGAAATAATTCATGCCACCTATTCGTTGGAATGGAAAATCATGGAAATACTTTTCCTATTAAATCACAACAATATCCCCATGCTTGGAAATGTTCCCATGCCTCTTTAGAGTGATAAAAACCATTGTTCAAACCAATGATGGAATCGGCCAATCCCATAGTCAACAAGGAAAAATTGTACCTCCAAAACATATCAGCGGCCTCCAAATTCAATCACTTCTTAGTGAGCAAAATTAGGCCACCTGGGAGGTGAATCACGTCCTCCTAAAGAGCATAATTTTCTCCTCAATATGCATACGGGATACTTTAGAATAGGGAAATTGGCTCTCTCAAAAAGAGAAAAACACCTCTACAAAAAAAGACCCTCCAATCGCCAGCAATAGATGAAAAATTCATGGGCTCCACACTCACAGGAAGCCTTGGAAATTATGAATTAGGTCTTCAAAATATAATCACATACCTTCAACTATTGATCGCAGCCTTGTCAATCTACCAACAAATCATTTCTTTTCGAAAAAAACATGGCCTCTCAACAAAAAATTGTCACTCCATAGACAAACAGCGTCAACCTAAGATGTGTGTTCCTTTTATCACAATTGACCCTTTCTCTTTTAAAGGATTGATCAATGCAAAATTTGTGTCTTCTTAAAACAAACGTGGCCTCCCAAACTATAAAAAAATTCAAAAAACCACCAAATATAGGCCAAAGTAGTTTTCACAAACCCTACTAAATTGAGAAAGTAATAAAATTCGAGAAGCAAATATAAGTGTTGAAACTATGATCTTTGTAGGCCTACAACAAGATCAAACCTCGTAATCTTGAAAACAACTTATGGTAATCTTTCTCTTCATCAAATCGCAAGCGTGCAAGACAAAGAATATTGGAGAGAAAATTCAATGATCTTTCCACACGACCAAACAGCAAATCAATAGCAAAGAAAATCGCCAATTCTAGTAACAAAATGAATGGCTAGAAAATCATGCCACAAACAACAAAAATCAATCCCAACAAAAAATCAATCTTCTAAATTCTTCCAGAATGAAGATGAAGAATAATCAGAGATGAGGCAATTTTGAAATTTAACAAATTTCAAATCCTGAATAATCTCCAGCAAATAAATGACCTCAAACTCTTCTGATGAAAAATCTCAATGGAAAAAGAAGGGGCAAGTTGAAGGCTCTGATACCATGTTGGTGTTATCCACCTCCCAGGAGCACCATCTACAAAAATATCCTTCACAGAAAGTGAGAGAGGAAACACAAGGTCATTTCACTAGAAAAGAGTGAATAAAAATGAGATGAGTAAATTACATGTTGTACAACATTTTAAAGGAAAGAAATATAAACCAAGTGAGAAAACTACTCTATAGGAAAAAACCACCGGAAGTAATTACCCTAGAAGTTAAACTTAAATACACTAACACCACCCCTTAAGTGCAAACTTAGGGAGAATGAAGATGCAAAAAATGAAAAATGCAATATGGGTACCGGCTACACAACCATGTTAAGTACCCATTTACAATGCAATCTCTCACAATCAAAGAAAAGGAGAAAAACCCTGTGGGAAAAAACCCTTCTCCAAAAGAGAGAAAACAAAAAAAAAAGACAAGATGCATGGATGAAGAACTCAATCATACCCCCCAAGAGCACCATTTGCAAATATAACCTTCACAAAAAGTGAGAGAGGCAACACAAGGCCTTTTCACCAAAAAAGAGTGAATAAAAATGAGATGAGAAAATTACATATTGTACAGCCTTGTAAAGGCAAGAAATATAAAATAGGTGAGAAAACTACTCTACGGGAAAAAACCACCCAGAGTAATTACCCTAAGTTAAAATTTAAATACACTAACACTTCTTATAGCTTGAACACTTCCTTCAATTCTAGCATCTCCCTTCGAGATGAATAGTCATGGGGTTCTTGTTGATCATAGTAGAGCTTAGTTCTAAAAAGAGGATTGGTGTGCTTATATTCTTCTAAGAAATATAGTTAGAAGACCAGGTTCCACTTAGTGGTTCCTTCAATCTCATTTTTTAATTCTACGTGAAATTTTATCCATTCTTGGTGACATTTTATCTCTTATTTGGGCTTAATTTATTACATGGATCTTTAACTTTCTATGGATTTTCTTATGATTCCAATTGTCTCTAAATATATTAAATTTTATTTTTAATCTAATTGTTGTTATTTTTCAAGTAAAACAAATATAACTTACTATGTATTTAGACATAATACACGTGGTTCTTCCTTAGCTTTCTAATTTATATTCGAGAAATGTATTTGTTTGGGTAACTATACTTTTATAATTGGAAAAGAAATAAATAAAAAATGTTTGGCTACAATAATAAATCAATAATAAATCAAGAGACAACCCTTCTTCTCTATAGTAAAACTTAAGAATAGTATAAGTATAGCTTTAGAAATGGTGATAGAGTATATGAACGCGTGGAAGATTGTTATTTCTATGTAAGAATATTTGCTTCCTCATTATGATCCATAAATTTTAACTCATTTCTACTTGTAGTAAGTTTAGGATCTTAGCGTACATATGCTTCTGGATATTTTAGTTGTCTTCATCCTATTGATGGTGTCATCAATGGTTTCGCTTTGCCTTTGAACTAAGAGTTACCACTTTGTGCACTTTCACTTATGTAAACATGCAATTTTTGGGTTCACTTTGTTTCTAACAATATTTGTATGCCCTAGAATTCAATTTTATCCCCCTATTTCATGTAAATAGTACTCTTAAGGATTGTCACAAACAAACTTCCTTGATGAGTGGAACTTGGTTATAGTGTAATCATGAAAACACATAGGAATTATCATATAATAGAACATTGTTCTAATTATATAGAACGATACAAAAGGATGACTAAGTTTAGACTACTTGAAATTCAATGAAAATTAATTCATAAAGTTTCTTTATATTTAGAAGCTTGAATAACATCTAAAGTTAAATAATAAGAAAATATATCATTCTACATGCACTTATTATTTTCTTTCTCTCATTCTCTCACACAAGCTATAGATTTTAGTTTGTTTTTAGATCATGTTCTTAATAAGAAAGTCACCCTTCTAAATTTATAGGAGATTTCAAATTATTATTTTTTGTATTTTAAGATGTGCAAAGTATTTGTAGAATTTTTATTTATATAGGAACTACTTTTTAATCTATTAAATAATTGACTATAAAAAATATTAAAATTTACTATCATATTAGTAATAATTGTTCATATTTACAAGTAAAATAAATTTAAATATTTTCAATTATACAATCTAATTAAATATATATGCTTCATTTTTTTATATATGTCACATATAATTAATTTTTATATTTCTTGTTTATTATGTGAGTATGCTTTGAACAATATGCTTGTATTTCTTAATATGCATGTTTCCACATACAAATATGTCAATCTTGATATTGTATTCTATTGAAGTAATCATATATTAAAATAGAAAAGACTGACGCTAAGGCATAACCTACACTCTTCTAATTTTATAGGATATTGTGAATTACTTTTATTTTTATTTTAAGATCTTCAAATTATTTCAAGCTTGTTTACTTGTACATGAACTTATTTTTAATCAATTAAATAATATATTGTAAAAACATTAAAATTTGTAATCACATCAATAATAGTTATTCGGATATATACAAGTAAAATAAAAAATATTTTCAACTAAATAATATAAATTCGAAGTAAGTATATATATGCTTCAATTTTTTTATATATGCCATATCTAATTACTTTTTATATTTCGGGTTTATTGTGTGAGTATGCTTTGAATAATATCTATTTATTTTAATATATTAGAAAAGAAATGTTTGACAATTAGACATAACCTGCACTCTTTTAATTTTCTAGGAGATTTCAAAATATTGTCCTTTTTATTTTAAGATCTTCAACTTATTTCAAGCATTTTTATTTATACAAGAGCTATTTTTTAATCAACTAAAATAATTTACTGTAAAAAGATTAAAATTTAAAATCACGTCAGTAATAATTGTTCATATTTACAAGTAAAATAATAGCACGTTTAATTAAATAATCTAAATTAAAAGTATATATATATATAAGCTTCAATTTTTTTATTTTTCATAAATAATTAATTTTTATATTTTATATTTATAATGTTAGTATGCTTTGGATAATATATGTTTTTTTTTAATATGTGTATATTCATAGCATGTGTTTCCACATACAATTAGTTCAACCTTGATACTGAATCATATTGAAATTATCATATGTTAGAACAGAAAGGGTCAACATTTAGACGTAACCTACACTAGTTTCTACATTGTGATCATCTCACTCTATCTTTTGTTACTCGAATGTAAATTTTATATTGTGATGTCTTCAATATGCAGTCAAGAAAGTAGAAATAGTTGTCTTGCCTAATTATCAAATTGGAGGCCAATTCAAAATCCCCTTTCTCAAAAAATAAATTAAAAAGCACAATTCTCAAGTTGTACATGTTTGATTTGATTGATGCTGGTGGAAACAGTTTCAAACTGGTCTAACACTAAAACTTAGACACGTTGAGTTTATGTACACCTTTTTTACTAAATAATCCAATATCAATTGTGAAATCTTGGGACATAAATTCTCATATTTCAAGACAGATTGTTTAATTTTCCTATCATTGCATCAATGCATCTCCTAGTCATGCAATTGTTATTCGGTAAAAATTATTGTACCGTGATAACTAGCAGAATTATTTCTACCTTGTAATTTTGTTATTGTCACATTGACATGGGAAAATATATTATATTTATCATTTATAGAAAAAATCTTAAATAGTTACAACATCATGCAATTCGTAGAATCATCATGTATCTACATGAGATGGGATGAAAAGCCATATTTGGAAGCATTAATCAATGCTTTTCTATGGCGCAATATTTTTCTCATTATTTTATGTGTTTTATCATCTTTATATCACTCTTTCATATTCCACAACTTTATGTTTATTTAAATTGTCTTAATTTTTTTCGTGTTAGAAAGGTTGAAACATAATCATGTGTAGGATAAGGGAAATATGAAACCATCACATGGATAATATTTTGACCCATTTAATCACATGTGTCATGTATTTGTGATTGTGTATAATATTGAACCATGTGGCTAGGTAGGAAACATGAAAATTACCTTTGTTGCTATCAATGAGACTAATATAAATACAAAATGTTTGTTGGTAGGGATGAATCTGAGTGGAGAGGAAAGATAAACTAGTGTGTGGTAGTGGAAAGGGTCCAATATTTGTACACCTAATTTTATGCCTCTCAAAATCATAGGCACTGATTTTGAGTGACTCGGGTTTTATAATAGATTTCTTGGAGTTCATTTTTTTAATCAAATTATGCCCATTATGAAGATGAATTCTCAAATGTTGGTATGACTATAACCAAGTGCAATCGCTTCACCAAATTATTAAATTGTAGTTGTAGTTGCAGCGATGGTTGAAGAAGAAGCAACACCACCAAACCAAATAAATGATGGTTGAGAGGGAGAGGAAGATTGAGTTGCTCGGGTTCCAAAAGAAATTGAAGTGGTCATCATTAAGGCTAATGAGCAACCAGCTTAACATCGTCTATGACTGGTCCACACAATGAAATCAGATCATCACTCTAGGCCATTTATTCGGGAACTATAATACTGCTTAATATCTCTTAGAATTCTTATATCATCATTTTGAACAAAATTTATAGTAACACCCTTTCAACCAAAATGATCTGAGTGACCAATCCTATGAGTGTAAATCTCAGGATTGTTGGGAAAGTCATAGTTTATCACCAAAAAAAGCTGTTGAACATCAATACCACAAGCCCAAACATTTGTGGTGATCAAAATGTGAGTTGCACTAGCATGAAATTCAACCATAATTGTGCATCACATTCTTTTTGTGGAATATCTCCATGCATAGATGATATAGTGAAATTATTGCTCTGTATTTATTTTTTAGCTAGACAACCTTTCTTTTTGTACATTACAAAATATAATAGCTTAAGTGATTGTAATTGTATCATAATGATCACATAGGGTGTCAAACTTCCATTCCTCCCTTTCAACAACAAAAAAAAAATATGTTTAACAATATATTATTGAATTGAATACTCCAACTTGTTTTTGATCAATCTATGAGTAACAATATAGAGGGATTATAATTAACAGTGAACTTATGTGGAACTATAGAACACGAATTAAATAGTGCATGTGGAGTGGGAATTTGGAATCTAGTAGTTTATTTCTTCAATTGATTAGGCTAGTAGTGTGAGGAAACAACCTTAGAATTTTAAATTCCTAGTCAATATTGGCAAAATGGACAACAACTTGAACCCCACAAGGCATGATTCTTGATAAAAACTTAGATGAAATGATCAAGAAAAAGCATGCATTCACCTAATAAATACCTACTTTCTAGGTATGTGTGAGTCTATGAATCTATTGAGAACCTCCAATATTAGTCTGGACTCAAACTGAATGATTCAAAGCCTGAAATAAACACTTGGTAGATTATAGGCAGACCTTTTTCACTTTTAGAGGCTAATTGTGTGGACTTATCCACCTGCGGTGACTGTGTCTATGTCAAACAGATCTCTATAGCTTCTAGAGGGGCTAAATCATTAAATACAATTTATTGTTTATCTCAATCACTTTCTTTCATACTCATTATATTTCTCTAAACTAGACATACAATCTAGTTTGTGTGAATGGAAACCCTAAGAAATAAAGGTTAAATGGGGGAGTCTCCCTACGTCAACCTCCTTATAATAATTTAATTGAAGATTTGAAATCAAAATAATTTTAGAATAAAAAATCATTTCATTGGTGGAGCCCACATGGTTGCAATTAATACCTCATGGGGTCTCAAGGTTATAAATCAAAAACTTTACAAATGGAATCATCTTTTTAAAGTGAGAATACTTTATAAACATGACACCAAATAACTACAAAGGTTTCTCGTAAAATGTGACTTTCCCTAAAAAAATTATGAAAAACACACAAAATGGGAAAATGGAGAATGACAACCACATAAAATGTAAAATACGTTGCAGCTTGTTAAAAGTGGATAAGGATTTTGCAAGAAAAAAAGTATTTCCCATAAAATCTTGTTGTATACTATACGTAGCTAGACTTTAATTAGGACACAGTGTGCCTCCTTTTTGAAAGAGAAAAATATGGATTCTTCTATGAGTCTAATGTTCTTAACCATGGTGGAACTCGCCTTACCTAGATTGAACTACTGAAATTCTTGAATTAACAACAAACCTAAATTATAGCTTGTTTTTCATGCAGGAAATCTAGGGAATCATTTTCTAGGTTTGGTGCTAGCACCATGTTATGTAGGTTGTTCCAATTAAAATCCTTTTCATTTTTATTTTTGCTTATGTCCATCCATAAATTTAATTCTTCGCATGCATACCACAACACAATGATTAACGTGGGGAAAACCCTTTCAAGAGAAAAAAACCCCACACTCCAAAATCCACCCAATATATTATTCATAAATCACAAAGAATACAATATACTTGTAGAGAAATCCTCTCACAAGAATATCACCAACCAAAGATCCAAAGGCAACATGACTGCTATCAAACTCTCAGAATACATCACAATACTTAGCCATAATAAAATTCCCTCATAAAATAGGGTTTCCTTCTATGGAAAGTCAAGCCAAAAAAATATCTACCGTCAGATCTAAGACCTAATGATGAATGGTCTAGATTTACAATAATAAAATATACATTAAAAATTTCTTTTGGGGGTGTACCCCCAGCCAAGGTGCCCCCAAACCCCCTAGACCCCTCGTAGGGGGTACCCCCTGGTGGCCCCTACACTAACCTATCAACAGTAAACCTTATGTAATTTCAAGGCTGAGACACATTTTCCCAACAATGGGAACTTTTATTTTTCATTTTTCATTTTAGAATTGTATGTTGTGCATTCAATGGATGACACTTAGTATTGGGACAACCTTTCATATTGAGGTCTATTTTCTTAGATGATTCAAATTTCTAGATTGTGTGTATTAACCTTTATTTTATATGCTTTATTCTTTATGCTTGCTTCATTTTTATTTCATGTGTATCATGTTTTACTTCATGTTTATATCATTTATGCTTCATGTATATTTCATGTTCAATTCATGTATGTCTTGTGTATTCTTTACGTTTTTCATGTATTTTCCTCATGTTTTCTTTATGTATTCCTTATATTCTTCATGTTTTCTCCACATTTTCTTCATCTCTTCCTCATGTGCATGTCATGTATTTTGTGCATGATCTATGTTTATTTCATGTTTGTTATGTGTCTTCCTCATATATGTTTCGTGTTGTATGGATTATCATGTGTCTTTGTTGCATCATTTCTTATGTGTGTGTGTGCATTCTTTTATCTCGACATTGTTGTTCAATTGAATCCTAAGTATAGGAGCTATCACATATCCCAACTTAGTGTCATCTTACCCCCACATTATTGTGACAAAAGGACTCTTTTTGGCTTCTCCATACTTTTGTGTAAGTATGAGTGTATTTTCATGCCCTCACTAAAGTGGGGGCTAAATGTAGAATCATAAATTGTCACCCTTGACAATTTCTCACTATATTTGGCTCCCTCCTAAGTGCATGTGCTTAATTATTCATTTTATTGTCATTTTTCAGGAAATTGAATTAAACCTGGTAAATTAAATTAAATATGTATTTAATGAATATCTAAAAATTAAAATAGGGCTAGACTAGGGTGCACTCACCCATGTAACCCCTAAGCATGCCCTAAATCTCAAATTTTATTATCGGCCTTAATATGTTTATAAATCCAAAATGATTTGTCAACTTATCAAAAAGGTTAATGTGAAATATGTTGAAACTCATATAAATATAAGTCTTTCTCTCCATTTGAATATCTAAGCAATCTATTGATTTTGAATATCATTATAGCATCCTAAAGGAAATTTCAAAAAGTAAAATATATAAAATATCTACAACACTCTCTCAGCTAATTTTATGTTTGCAACACAATTAAAATTCATGTTTATGCATTGTAATATATTTCATATTTATGTTTATTTGTTATGATCACTAACATTTACAAGATCTCCAAGAATCCTCCTATTTATCCTTGTATGTCATGAGTAACATGACTTCAATACAACAAGGAATGTAGATATGATTGGTAAGTTACAACAATGTCATATATCATTCACTTTTATCCATTTACCTCTCCTATCCATAGATCACAAGATTTATATCATTGTAATCATAGTCATTCTTGGAGGTGGAAACCCCAAATTGGGATTTGATTGAGGCAAGCCCATATATGGCACAACCCTTCTTCCCTTTTCCTTCTTTCAAGTTACAATTCTAGTGTGGATTCAAGTAGATTAGAGATATCAAGACTTCAAAACCCTAAGAAAAGCATTCAAGCACCTTCTCTCATAATATTGGGGCAAGATGATTATTCACAAATTGTTAGAATTCATAATATGATATTGGAAAGAAAAGACCTATAGACTGTAATGCACTAGTACAAGTTTTGAAACCCTCAAAAATCACCATTTTTGGACTAGGGCACCCTCGCCTCTATCTAGCCAATTTTGCATTAGATTTGTATGGCAGGTTCCTCTTTGTGTGTTCTTCTCAATCCTTTTTGCTTATGTGATTTTGTTCTACATTTTTCAGATTTTGTAACAATTTGTCACTTTATTGTTAATTCAACTAGATTCATACATCTTCCAATCAATCATCACATCTGATCATCAAACCAAAAAGGGGACCAAAACCATGACCAGTTGTTTTAGCTCTTTCTTAAGGATAACAGCCAAATAATATCTTATGGTTACTTTTGTGTCCCTTGGTGCTTTATGATGGATTGAGTGATTTAGGTTAACCATTGGCCTTAGGTCCCATTTCACCATCTTATTCAAAGAGATTGTTTTGTAACTCAGAACTAGATGTACGATTAGGAAATTAGGTTTGGAAGCTAGAATCACAAACAACAACCACAAAATATTAGACTCAAGCTATAAAATCCCAAACCAAAAATAGAGCACAAAATGGCATAAGAAATAAAATGGAAACAAATAACATAATTATACCTTCCTACATCAATAATGCTTCACCTCCATTGTTCTTCTCCTTTTCACTTTTTCAAGCTTTGTAATGTGGCTCTCATTTTTTTTTGTGCACTAATCACTTAGCTCATGACAATAAGAAAGGAAAAAAATAAAAGACTATGGTTGTAGTGTGAAGAAACGATGGTCAAATTTATAGGAGAGGTTGGCAAGATCAATGGACAAGATTGAATAGGTGATCGATGAGCAGGATCAAATGAGAGGATTTGCATGGAAAAGTTGCTCATTTTTTTTAAAATGGAAATTGGAAGATAAATGTAAGAGATAAGTGGAGGAGAAAATAGAAATTAGTAAGAGTTAAGTGGAGAAAATGGTGGAGAGTGGAAGAGTTAAGCGGAGAGAATCGGGGGAGATGTAAGAGTTAAGTGGAGAGAATTGGGGGAGATGGAAGAGTTAAGTGGAGAGTGAAATAGGGTAAGTAAAAATAATAAATAAATAAAATTTATCTATTTTCACCCACACATGAATAATTAAATAAATTAAATAATTTAATTAACTATAAAATAAATTAGGGTTTAGGATGATTAAATAAATAAAAATATTTATTTAATCATAGATGAGATTAGGTTAGGGATTAAATAATTCAAAATAATTATTTAATCGAGAGGGGTTAAATTATTAAATAATTAAAAAATATTTAATTAATAAAGAAATTATGAGAAAGAGCTAGAAGAAAGTTAGGATAATTAAATAATAATTTAATTAGGGTTAGAAAAAATTAGGGTTATACAAAAATTAATAAGAAAATG
>VDFB02027807.1:0-23393 GCA_007258455.2 Sequoia sempervirens | reverse complement strand
ATTTTTAGTATTGTGTTTGGTAGGTAAAACTTTCAAGGATGATGACATCCACTAATAATCAAGGTCTTGCATTATATATTAAGTCTAATTTGGAAAAGTGCTAAAAAAAAATAAAAAATCACCTTAACTTAAATGGTGAAACTTTAGAGTTATTTAAAGCACATGTGAAAGCAAATGATGACCTAGTAAACTTAATATAACTATAACAACTAACAAACCCTTTTTCTATATAATTTAAAGATTAAATAGTTAACAAAACAACACAATTTCTAGGATTCGAGTCAATGGTGAGAATATGTAGAAAGTTACAACTAAGTCAATGATGGTGGAAATTGAATTAAGTAATGTGAAAATAATTTCCTTCTAGTAATTGAGTCTAAAACCTTGGTAAAAAGACCTTGTCAAATATGCATTTGGAGTTACAATGTTACTTAGGGTACACACTATAGCTACTTCCTTATACATAGCTAAGAACTAAAGACTTATTGGTGCCAAAATAAGAAAGGAAACTTGTCTTAAGGGAAGTAATAATGTATTAAATTAGATGATCACCTTGAAGGTTGTATACATGCCATAAGAATTGAATAATCAATTGTATGAATCTATAAATTGAGCACTAAATTATGCATGACCAATGGTGTGGAAAGTTAAACTATATAGATAAGATACACTAAAGTAGACTTGTAAAACTTCCAACTAATATTGTGTATTCTAAACCATTAACTATGCTTACTCTTTAAAGGAAAAACATTTACATCCAAATGTAAAGGAGAAAACTTCAAAGTAGGTCAAACTTTTAAGGCTTTTACTCGTTGTGCACCTTTATGAGGTTAGATAGAACTATGATTGTAAAAATGATGGTTATAACATGTGATTAAATGATTCAACCCCGGATAGCAAAATGTAAGTCTTGTAAAAGGATATTAATGCCTAGTAAGAATCACTATTTTATGAATTATCATGCGTTTTATGCATTGAGTGTGCCTTCTTTTCTCATACTGTAATGTTTCAAATGAAAATGGGTTACTCTACTCCTTATTAAGTAGGATTTTTTTTTTTAGCATGTTTGGGAAAATATTATGGAATTACCCATATTGATATGTTGGTGAACATAACAAATGTAGTTGAATAAAAAGGGAAGAGTGGTATGGATATATATAGAAAAACAATTTTGATCATAAATGTGTTGATAGTAAGATAGGAAGTATGGTGTACCATGTATTTCTAATTGTAGAAAAATTGAGTATTACCTAGATTACAATTGTGAATTATATGGAAATTTATTTTTACAAGTACGCAATGGATAGATGTTAACAAAGTGAACATTGTGTAAAGAAAATAAAGTGTGTAGGGGTGTATCAACATTTGTGTTAATAATGTGACAAACCATGCATTGTTAAGTTCTAAGAAATGGGGTGATATACCTAAGCTATAGTTGCATATCTTCTAGTGATTTCTTGTACTTATGCAAAGTGAGTAGATATTTCCAAAATTGAAACAAGAAGTGAATATTGTTTATACAAAATAGAATATGTGTAAGTGCACTACTCTTGTTCTATGGTGAATTTTGTAAAGCGTGTTGTGTTAGGTCATGTAAAATGAAACCAGTAATGTATTGTGCCCCAAGTACAGGATACAAGGCATCTGACTTGGGATAAGGGTGAGGGAGGTCAAGTACGATCCCTTATGAGTACCCTTTGTGATGGACCTTATGTAAGCTAGCTAGTTGTGTGTTTATGTAAACGTGTTAAATGTGCAATTGTGTATTTATTAAATGAAATGTGATGTATTCCCTTGTGTTAGTCTTATTTGTATGGTAAATGTGTACCCCTAGCGTTTGGTTCCCCCCTTATGGGAGTGCGATGCCAGCTAGTGTAAATAGGGGTTGAGAGGCACATGTTCTCCCATCGGGAAATTACAAGCTCAGGGCACTGTCCCTAATCCTAACAAAGGATCTATGTCGAGTCATTGTAATCCTCCCATGGACGTTGACCATAGCCTACTCCCCCACATATGAGAGCCACACTTGTTGGTTCATAGTGCAAACCTATTCCTTGATGTTATAACCCATGGGTAAAGGATGGAATTTTATGGACCACCAGTTACTTATAATTATGTGGTCGGGGACCACTAGTGATTTATATTTATGTGGTCGGGGACCACTAGTGATTCATATTTATGTGGTCAGGGACCACCAGTTACTTATATTTATGTGGTCAGGGACCACCAATGATGTAGATTTATGTGGTCAAGGACCACCAGTTATTCATATTATGTGGTCAGGGACCACCAGTTATTGCATGCTATTATAATCATGTGGTTAGAGAACCACCATTCCCCTCCTCCCCTTAGGTGGCTTTACTAAAGTCACGTGGTGCTCGTAATGTGAAAGTTTTATTGCTAATTTCTTAATTGATGTTTCGTCTTATTATATGCCAGTAATGTTAAATTTTATACTTCTTTTACTGGGGCTATTTAGCCATTTGAAGGTTGTCATAGTCCATTGCCTCAAGGACTTATTTAATTTCTATTTTTGAATTAAGTTTGGAATGTTTGAATGCAGCTGCAACTGATCTTTATTTAGTGTTTCTCTTGAATTTATAATTTTCTATTTATTGAAGTGTTGGTTTATGATTTTATGTTTCTTAGTTTTGAGGCTTCTCATTGTTTGCTAACTACTGGCAAGTGTGGTGTAATGTGACATCTATAAAAACTGCCATATTTCAAGGATGTTCTTGGCAGGTCGTATGGGGGAGTAGATGCGCTGGGGAATTATAAATTACTTGAAAGGGGTTGTGAATGGGACTGGTATGGGACAGTCATTAATCCATTCTTCCCCTAGTTATATGATTATTCATTTTGTACCTTCCTCTTGGAGGCTAACCCCCTTACACAAACAAGAGAAGGTACCTAGGAGATGCATGGTGGGGTCCTTAGAGAAGGGCCTTGAAACCATCTTTCCTACTAGTTATGGTATCCAAGAATATCCATCCTTATAGACCCTACCATGGTTTCCTAGGATGTGGAATTATGTAAAAATTGTTATAATGTATGGGTAAATTTGGAAATAAATGGCATTGAAAATACATGTTTACTATGTGAGAAAGAAAGTAAATAAAATTGGGACTATCGCTTCTCGAGACACATGAATTATAAGGGAATGAAAATATTTTCTAACATCGACTCTGAGTGATTTTTATATTGCAAAAAGGAACTTCTTTGAAAGGCAGTCAAAGGATGCTAATTTGTTTGAATATATGTTGCGTAATTTTAATTGAGAATGTTAACTACATGGATGACCACTCAACATTTTTATATTATGACTATATCAAATAAATTCTCTTGGCAAAAAAAATCTTATTCTAAGTGTTTAGATAACATCCACTTTAAGGAATACCTTTTAATGTGTGTTTAGTCACATGTTGGATTATCTTATCAAGAAAGTAGGTGGGTAATTAGTATGTTTACTAGATTTTAATGACATTTCTATATAAAGATTATGTTTAGATCTCTCAATGACTTCCAAGTGTGAGGAAGTCTAAGCTAAGGGGAGGGGGATGTAAGGCCCCACCATGCATGTGATTAGTAAAGTTGTAATCTATATTATGTGTTCCTAAATAGATGGCAAGATGTATTGTGGATGAAAAATAGTGTGATTATTTGATAACATTCTTTCTTTCATTCTAACATTTTACTTATGCTACCATGAAGGAGTTAGGAATCATAAATTGTGAATATGAGCTTAAATTGTAAATGGAATGGTTGCAAACTTAAACCTTATTCTAGTTACCAGAATAACATGATATATGATTGTTTCTTATGGTTTCATTGGTAATGTGCAGGAAAGGAAGAGTCAGTACAAGAAGGGAAGACCATTGAGTATTTCAAAAGACATCTTCTTATGGTCATGAATTTGACCCCCTTTCAAGGCTTAGAAGGAAATAAAGTTAACAAGTTGATATAAAAGGGATGATTATATTTTAGGTTGAGAAGGTATTTATTTGTGTGCCAAGTGAGTTGTAAGTTGGGGGATAAGGTTTATAAACCATTATCCAAGTTGAAACTCGGATAGGTCCTTAAATGGGTCTTTAAAGAGGGTGGTTGGTCAATTTCTTGGGTGGGGATGCAAAAATAAACCCCCTAGGGTCTATACCATAGTGGTAGGGGTCAAGTAGGCATAAAATAGTGCCCCTAGGACATGATTTGACCCTTGATAAGTCCTCATGATGGAGAGTGACGAGTTTTGAAGAGAGGATGGGATGGAAAGATAGAGGGGTTGTCCAAGTGCATGTTTCCTATTTAATAAGGAAAATACTCTCATTGATGAAGGTAGGTACACTTCACATCTCCCCACCTAAATTTGCAAGTTGTAACTCCTATATAATTTAGAGAGGAGGAATGAATGGGGTGTTACCCACTTCTCCTTTTGGAGAACTTTAGAGAAGATGGTAGGAAGAATGAAAAGATGAGAGGAGTCCATTTAGAGAGAGAGTGATCAAGATGGCTTGACTTGGAGAGGAAGGAAGAGCAAAAGAGTTAATTCCTCACCTAAAGAAAAGAGATAAGTTCTTCTTTACTTCTATTTCCCCTTCTTTTTATTGCTGTAAAAACAAAATGGTATGTTGTATATCATGTTTGAATCATATAGTAGAGAATCTAGATTCATGAAATTTGATGTTGGGTAATTCTTATTCCCTTGTAAACATTTGAAAAAAACTCCATGCATCATCTTGGAGCTAAGATAATTCCTTGCTCGGGGGTATGGCTAGAGCCCATGAGGCTCCATGATGCCATTACGGTAGGGTGGAGAGCAAGCCTAAGTACTTTTGTGTGTAATTCATTGTTTCAATAATATTTATAATGCTGCAATTTTAACAAGATGGGTTCAAATTGTTCAATGAAAAAAAGAAAAGAAAAGAAAAAAAAAGTATAAAATTTATTCAAATATGTATATTTAAACACTTCATCTTGTAAATGATATTACAAAGGAAATTTAACATATACTATGTCAAGTATTATGAATTCCATTTTAATTTGTTGCATATTAAACATGGATACATTAGTCTGTAACTACTTGAGAAGGAAAACGAACCTGGGTGCAAGAATCAAACTAAAGTAAAAAGCTAGTTTAGAAAAATGTTATGACTACACATAAACTTCCATCTCCATTTTCTTAGTTTCAGACTGCATCCTCAGGGAACGTATAACGTGGTTTTAGTGAGACTAAGACCCCTCTGCTTTGCAGCCTTCAACCCATTTGACTATAGTTAGTAATGGAGGATCTGAATTTGTTTTTTTTTTAAAACCCTTGTCTGCAAATGTAAGAGGAAATATCTGTAAAACAATAATAATAATAATAATAATAATAAACAAATAACCCATAGATACATTTGCAGGGGTTTATAGTTGTAGAAATGAGATCAAATGATATTCACTCTTCACAGTAAAAGGAAGCCTGTAAATAATAATAATAAAAATAAATAAATAAGCAAATATCTGTGAGCAAGCAAAATCGCCAGCCCTTCATTATGGCTAAAGGCATTCCTTATATGAACGAGGTGACCCGTAACAACGTATTGACGGCTATCTTGTGTCCATATTAGTGCAGGGCGTTTAAACGAAACTCAGTCGTTCCAATTTTTGGTCATCTTTCTGGTTGTTTATCGCCACATTTATTTCACTGGTTTCCTCACTGCTGTTGGTTTCCACTCCTCCAAACTCTTCCCCGCTGTTGGTTTCCACTCCTCCAAACTCTTCCCCGCTGGTATTGACCTCTTACTTCTCCAATTTGGCGAACTGCCGCTTGAAAATAAGGTTTCGATAGGGTTTTAGAGTATGTTTATCCAAAATGAAAATTACGTCCAAGATCCTAATATAGACCAAAGTTTATCCTTCTGCACACCCCTTTCAAGCAATTAGTGCAACGTCTAGATTTTGTAACGTTATCAGATTTAAACTACCAGCTTAAGGAATTAACTCTTCTTTTCTTAGTATCTCGAGCTCTCGGAAACCTCGCCTCTAGTTTCCAGGGATAATAAATGTGTGTGTATAGCTTATTAAAAATAGCCTTGTCCTCTCAAGTAAACACAGTATTGCCGGCAAGGTGATTGAATATGTCTCTCTTCACACAAGAATGACCAAACTAATTCTCCTATCATAAAAATCTGGCGACACCTTCAGAAGGAATTTATTGCCTGCACAGCCTTACTGTCATAAGAAATCAGAGGGTCGCCATTATTTTCGGGTGCCTCTTTTTGCACAGAAACTATTATTGCCAACGACTTGGATTTATGTGGTGCATTTTGTCACCCCCATAGACAGTGCCACCTAATTGCACAAAACGTCATGTTGTACTGTTCGTTTAGCAGCCAATACAGAAGAAGAAAAGCACATGCAAAATTTAATGTAATATTGGCCAGTCAACCTAACGAGGAAATCTTACATTAAGATGGTTTTACTGATAAAGAAACATTTAAGATCATATCGACTTACCAACCAATTCCCTCACTTGTCAATAGAAATTACCAGGAATTTAATTGCCAAGAAAAGATCCGCCATCAATCTTAAAAGCACTAACACTGTGGACTGTGGAGGAGTAGCTGGGGCGAGCATGAAATAAATGGTGATAGAGTAGTCTGTACTAAATTCCAACGCAATATAATTCATATAGAAATTTAAGCCTGTGAAGTCTTAATTAACACTGTGGATTATGGAGGAGTAGCTGGGGCGAGCATGAAATAAATGGTGATAGAGAAGTTTGTACTAAATTCCAATGCAATATAATTCATATAGAAATTTAAGCCTGTGAAACCTTAATTAACACTGTGGACTGTGGAGGAGTAGTTGGGGCGAGCATGAAATAAATGGTGATAGAGTAGTTTGTACTAAATTCCAACGCAATATAATTCATATAGAAATTTAAGCCTGTGAAATCTTAATTAACACTCTGGACTATGGAGGAGTAGCTGGGGCGAGCATGAAATAAATGGTGATAGAGTAGTCTGTACTAAATTCCAACGCAATATAATTCATATAGAAATTTAAACCTGTGAAATCTTAATTAACACCATGGATTGTGGAGGAGTAGCTGGGGCGAGCATGAAATAAATGGTGATAGAGTAGTTTGTACTAAATTCCAACGCAATATAATTCATATAGAAATTTAAGCCTGTGAAATCTTAATTAACACTGTGGACTGTGGAGGAGTAGTTGAGGCGAGCATGAAATAAATGGTGATAGAGTAGTCTGTACTAGATTCCAACGGAATATAATTCATATAGAAATTTAAGCCTGTGAAATCTTAATTAACACTGTGGACTGTGGAAGAGTAGCTAGGGCGAGCATGAAATAAATGGTGATAGAGTAGTCTGTACTAAATTCCAACGCAATATAATTCATATAGAAATTTAAGCCTGTGAAATCTTAATTTGGTGAGGTTTAGTTATTTTAACCGTAAGACTAAATTTAGTGGTTGTCTTCTTTTTTTTTGACCCAATGCCTTCTCCAGGGGCAGGTTGATTTTTAAATTGACTAGTTTAATATAGCTTATATAAGTTGTTATCATTAAATTATTTTGCATTGTGGACTTCACAGGGTTAACATAATCATTGTAGGCCACTAAATTCTCACTTGTAAAAACTAAATTGGTAAATATGATTTATAAATAATAACGTTCAGTTAGAATGTAAATATTTAATTACCATATTAGTAAATAATAATAAATTTATTAACATAATATACATTATTATTGCACTATAACTATCATAACGGTATTGGTATGAATGATAATAGTAATTGTTATTTTCAATAATATCAATATTGGTTAAATAAAAAAAAGGGTTCATAGCACTACTATTTATATTAATACAAGTAATAATATTATATGTGATTTGTAGATTTAATAGTATTTAATACTGCATGGGAATTAATGGTAAATTTTATAATGGGTTTAGTAGTATTATTGTTATTAATTTAGTTTAAATAACAATATTTTTATTATTGTAAAATTTGAAATTTGTTGATATTATTTTATATCCACAATGATAGAAATAATGTTATCTTGAAAGTTAAAAAAATAATATTATTAGTTGTTTAGATGTTGTGATATAGTAATTCTTGAACAATTATTCAAAAGTATAAATATCTTTGAGGAGGAATTACTACTTTAGTAAAGATGGAAAATTTACCGTTGTAACTCTTTTAATATCGTAAACAAAGAAATAGAGAATGTAAATATTTAATTACCATATTAGTAAATAATAATAAATTTATTAACATAATATACATTATTATTGCACTATAACTATCATAACGGTATTGATATGAATGATAATAGTAATTGTTATTTTCAATAATATCAATATTGGTTAAATAAAAAAAAAGGGTTCATACATTACTATTTATATTAATACAAGTAATAATATTATGTGTGATTTGTAGATTTAATAGTATTTAATACTGCATGGGAATTAATGGTAAATTTTATAATGGGTTTAGTAGTATTATTGTTATTAATTTAGTTTAAATAACAATATTTTTATTATTGTAAAATTTGAAATTTGTTGATATTATTTTATATTCCCAATAATAGAAATAATGTTATCTTGAAAGTTAAAAAAATAATATTATTAGCTGTTTAGATGTTGTGATATAGTAATTCTCGAGCAATTATTCAAAAAGTATAAATATCTTTGAGGAGGAATTACTACTTTAGTAAAGATGGAAAATTTACCGTTGTAACTCTTTTAATATCGTAAACAAAGAAATAGAGTTGTTTCATATAAAACATCTTAAATTAGTAATTAAAAGAAGACCAAATATGGTGTTAATAATTTCATATTATTAAATGAAATCATAATTTTCAATATGATAAGGGATGTTATATGATAAGGGATGTTATTCCTAGTAACTAACAATATTGCAGATATGAAGAGTAATCACTCACCAATATTAATGGCATCCCATTTCAGATTGAAATATATCCGCAGTAGTAATATTGTTTGGGACATAAATATAAAAAAGATATATAAAAAAAAATGTCATTAATATTGCGAATAATATTAAGGAAACACTATGTTTAAAAAATATTAATTTATCTCATATTATAATGTCACTCCATACCGTAATTCTTGGCCTTATCGGTAACGACCTTGGTTCAATGTTAAGTGGGTTTCTATGTTACATTGTTGGGTTTATAAATGTCTTCAACATTTTATGAACACTCTTTTCCTAAAGTGTTGCATAAGGAATCTATTTACTCACCCTTCCGCCCTCCCTGCCCACCCCCCGGGCCCGACATTCACTTTAGATAATATTAGTGTTTCAATTCTAGAGTTAAAGTGATATTAGTATTGGTAAAAGAATTAAAAATAAATAAATAGAATGGTGGGGGCCCCTTTAAAAGTAACATGGTTTATTATATAAGACATTTAAATAAATAAATATTTTTATGTATTATATTGATTATTATTTTGAAAATAAGAAATTTAAATTTATTATGTGTATAGTATGTTCTCTTGGGAGCATGGTAGAGTTATTAATAGTGTATTTACGTCATCGTTTAAAAAAATAGGTTAGTCGTATTTTTGCCCTTCTGTCAAAATTTGGTCATTGCAGAAGCAATTTCTCATAGGTATACAACTCATGCTCATATTAACATTATGTCTCAAGCCCTTAGAGTGATAACTAGCTTAATTATTGTCTATAAAAAAAAAAATTGTTAGGTATTTCTAGTGAAATTTTTGGGGCATGACAATTTCTTTGTTAATGTTTCAACATCTAGAGGGTTAGATGTCTTGGGAACAATGTCCAATTTCTAGTATTTAGGGTATAAAGAAGTTTGTGCAACATGTCATTAATTTCCCTTAGAAATCATCTTAACCTCCCTTTTTCTGAGCTCATTCTGATCATTTGAGTCCATGTAAATATGTCCCTTTTCTATCCTATGTGTTAATAAGCCATGGTGCCCAACTCATGAACTCCCTAGATTGTGCATTGTGTGCTTCCCTCTAGCTTTATTTGGATTTACGTATGTAGAATTTAACTTATTCAAGCCTACAATGGAAGCCTCAATAGCTTTTTTATTTTTCATGTTTTTGACTAAGAAAGTCTTGATAAACCATGTGTTTTGTTCTCATTGGCCCTCGATAACTTGTTTGGTGGCCTTATGAATAGTTTTCATTCACCCACCTCAATAAACAATGCATTAGTCTCCACATGTTGGTTGTGACTACTCGTTTGTTTGGTCATTGGGCCAAGGCCTGGTCCCCAAAAGCCTTCCGCTAGAATAGGTATAGTTGAATTTTTTTTATCACCAAATATAATCTTATACATAATTTTTTTCAAGTGTACATAGTTATTTTCAAAATTCCTTTATTATTTTCTTACAAATTTGTGGAATTAATTGTGCACAAAGATATGCTCCTTCCAAGTGTTAACAATATTAAGGTGATCTTCGCCCACAACCTAACAAATAGGCTTTGATACCAAAGGAAGAAAACTTCGCATCAATATAAAACTATTTCCACAAAACTTCATGAGTGAAAAATATGCAAAAGAATAAAAAAACATACAAATAAGATGACACAAGATATATTGTAGAAAAATCCGCATGAGGGAAAAACCAAGTCTCCAAAACTAACCACACAATGTATTATCTCATGAATAAAGATTACACTACAAATACCTAGTCTCCATGAATATGTCCAAAATATCAATCTCTCTACTTGTACCCCATGTGAACAAGTAAATCAAAATTATGTGACCTACAAGAGATGCTCAATCAACCTTAGTCAACAAGCAAAATATTATAGAAAAAAGAGATTAACAAAAAGAAAAAAATATGATAAATAGACGGAGGGGGATTTAATGAAAAATCTACATACAAAGATAAAAGGAAAAAATGACAAACAAATGAAAAAGAGAAAGATAAAAGATAGATGGAGAGAATAAAACAAATAGAGAGTGAGTGAGCAAGCAAGTGAGAGAGAGAATAAAGAGAGAAATTGAGAAAAAATATAAAAAATTTGAAAATATAAAAATGGTCAAGGAAGATAGATAGACAAAGAGATAATTGAGAGGATGAGAAAAATAGATAACAAATAAAAAATATAAAGAAATATGGGGAGAGAAAATAAAGAAATAATTTTGATTGGTGAATCCATGGTTTCTAGATCTGAGGCACCTTTGATCCAAAAGGAAAAGGAGAAGGATGCTATGTTAATATAAATGGATTGATGGTGTATCAATCAATAGGTACACTAAAATCGCATTATGATTTTTTTTGTAAATTGACCTCCAATAATCAAAATATCTCAATCCAAACCCCTTTTAAAGACAATAAAAAGGTATGGACTTCTCTCTCTTCTTTTTTTGACTCAGGGATATCCCGGCAACCCAACCCAATGCCCAACCCACCTTACCTTGGTCTTACATTCTACCAAATTGGGCTCGAAAATGGATGAGTTGGGTCACAATGATATAAATTATTCTAAGGCACATTTGATCCAAAGGGCAGAGAAGAAGGATGCTATGTTACTTAATACAAATGGATTTTTGGTGTATCAATCAACAGGTACACTAAAATCACATTATGATTTTTTTGTAAATTGGTCTCCAATTAATCAAAAAATCCTAATCCAAACCCCTTTCAAGGATGATAAAAATATATGAACTTCTCTTTCTTCTTTTTTTTATTGACTCAAGGGTATCCCTACGACCCAACCTAATGTCCAATCCGTCTTACCTTGATGTTACATTTTTTCAAGTTGGGGTCGGGAAAGGGTGTCACATTGGGGCGAGTCTAGTCCCTTGGAGATATATGCAATAGCCCGTAAGCCATGTGCATCGAGTAAACCCGAACCTCGAAGTCAAACCCAAGACAATGGGGAGCATACCCACAACTTAAGCCTCCTTCGCTATTCATGTGGGCTCTAGGACGAACCCGACTTCTATTCCTTCTTAGGAGAGAGAATGAGGGTATGAAAATTGGTTTTTTAATTCAATTTTAGCATAGATAAGCCAATTACTATCTATGCCTCTAGCATCGTCAAATGATTATAAACATGTTATGTATTAAAATTTGAAGGAGAAAGAGAAAGATAAAGAGAAAACGTGAAGAGAAGGAATGAGCTTGATAAATTAGATACAAGGAAAGATAATAGGAAAATAGATCTAGATAGAATGAGAAGTGAAAGATAAAGAGTAAAAAAGGAAAATAAAAAAATAAATAGAGAGAAAGAGGTAGGGACATGGTGAGACAACAAAGGAAAGGTTGTGAGAGAAATTCAAAAAGATAAAGTAGACCAAAATGATACAAATATCAAAAAGGAATAATTAAAGTTAAAGAAATAAAAATAAAGAAAGAATAACATAGAGATGAATAAGTAAATAATGAATGACCAAATAACATAGAGAGAGAGAATAAAGATAGAGAGACAACAAAGATATATCACTTAAGAAATTTGAATAAATAATAAACAAATTTAAAAAGACAAAAAAGACATAAATAAAGTGGAGAGAGAGAGAATTCCAATAGAGATAAAGATTACAAAAACTGTTTGAGAAAATGACAAATAAAAAAAGGAAACAAAAGCAAAGAAATATTGGTGAAGAAACAAAGAATCTTTAAAATAGATATGCAAAGAATAAATACAAATAGAGAGAGACACACAAACTAAGGAAATGTAAGAAATCAAAGTGATAGATATTGAGAGAGTATTAATGTGACAAAATGAGAAAACTAAAAAAAAAAAGATTAAAAAAGATAAAATAACCAAATATAAGAAATAAATAAATAGATACAAAATAAGAAATTAATTTAATATAAAATGCACGAATGAGAAAAAAAACATAGATAAAAAGATAGGTAATATTAAAAGAATAGGCAAAAAAAAAATGGTATATAGATAAGGAATGAGATAAATTTATAGAAAAATTAACAATAGAAAGTAGAGACACAAAAGAAAAAATGAAGGGAGAAAGAATAAATCAAGCATGAGACAGAGAGAAGAAAAAAAGAAAGAATGAGTAAATCAAAGTGAGAGAGAAAAAATAAAAAATCAATAGATAAAGAATAGTTAGTGAAAGTGAAAAGCATAGGATGAATGAAAGTATTAAGTGAGAAACAAAAAATCATAGAAAAGAAAAGAGAAATAAAAAGGAAAGAGTGGGAGAGTGAAATAAAAATAAACAAAAACAAAAAAAAATTGAAAAGAGACATAAAAATAAATAATGAAGATAACTAAAAAAATGAATTGAAAATAGAAATAAATAGAAAAAAAAAAGGTAGAAATAGGAACAATCAAAAAAGAGAAAATAAAAATAAAAGAAAAGAAAAAAGAATAAAAGAGAGAATAAAAGAAACATTGAATGTCAAATAAGAAAGAGAGTGAGAAACAATCATGTAAAGACAAAGAATTACATGGTGAATGTAATTAAGAAAAGAGTTAAAGAGAAATGAAAAGGTGGTAAAAAAAAAAGACAATTTTAAATAGAAAGAAAGATAGACAAAAATAAAGATAAATCAAGAAAAATATGGATTGAAAGAAAACATAAATAAAAGTAATAAGAAATAAAATGATATGTGCATGGGTAAGAGAGACACACAAAATAAGAGACAAATAAAAAATAGTAAAAATAATTAAGAAAGAAACAAATGAGATAAAATATATGAATGAAAAAAGTAACATAAGGAAAAAGATCTCTTGTAATATTAAAAATCAAGACAAAGAAAAAAAAAGTAATAGAATGAGATAAAAATAATACAATACCAAAAGTAATTGAAAATTATGTGACTTACAAGAGATGCTCAATCAACCTTAGCCAACAAGCAAAAGATTATAGAAAAAAGAGATTGACAAAAAGAGAAAAAATACGATAAATAGAGGGAGGGAGAGAATGACAAATCTACATACAAAGATAAAAATGACATAAATAAAACAAGAGAAAGATAAAATATGGATGGAGAGAATAAAACAAATAGAGAGTGAGTGAGCAAACAAATGAGAGAAAGAATAAAGAGAAAAAAATTGAAAAAAATATAAAAATGTGAAAATATAGGAATGGGCAAGGAAGATAGATAGACAAAGAGATAATTGAGAGGATGAGAAAAATGGATAACAAATAAAAGATAGAAAGACATATGGGGAGAGAAAATAAAGAAATAATTTTGATTGGTGAAGCCATGGTTTCTAGATCTAAGAAACCTTTGATCCAAAGGGCAGAGGAGATGGATGCTATGTTACTTAATATGAATAGATTGTTGGTGTATCAATCAATAGGTACACTAAAATCATATTATGATTTTTTTTTGTAAATCGACCTCTAATTAATCAAAATATTCTAATACAAACCCCTTTCAAAGACAATAAAAAGTAATGGACTTCTCTCTCTCTTTCTTTGTTGACTCGAAGGTATCTCTGCGATCCAACACAATGCTCAACCCACCTTACCTTGGTCTTACATACTGTCAAGTTGGGGTCGAAAAGGGGTGAGCTGGGTCATAGGGATATAAATTCTTATATGGCACCTTTGATCCAAAGGGTAGAGGAGAAGGATGCTATGTTAATACGAATGGATTGTTCATGTATCAATTAATAGGTACACTAAAATTACATTATGATTTTTTTGTAAATTGGCCTCCAATTAATTAAAATATTCCAATCCAAACTCCTTTCAAAGACGATAAAAATGTATGACCTTCTCTTTCTTCTTTCTTTTATTGAATCAGGGGTATCCCTACAACCCAACACAACCCCCAACCTGCCTTACCTTGGTCTTACATTTTTCCAAGTTAGGGTCGAGAAGGGTTGTCACACTAGGGAAAGACTAGTCCTCTGGGGATGTATGCAACAGCCTACACGCCACAAGCATTGGGTAAACCTAAACCTCGAAGTCAAACCCAAGACCATGGGGAGCATACCCATGACTTAAGCCTCCTTTGCTATTCATGTGGGTTCTGGGACGAACCTGACTTCCATTCCTTCTTAGGAGAGAGAATGAGGGTATGGAGATTGGTTTTTTAATTTAATTTTGTTAGTTTTATGATCAAATTTAATGCACAGAAAATTAATTCTAAATCAAACACAATAACACAACAAATACCCTGGGAAAACCCTCCTCTTGAGGGGAAAAACCCAGCAACAAATATCTCTTTATTATATATCAATAATGGCAACAAGTCTCTTTACAATGAGGCCAATCTCAAGGCCGATATGCAGCACCTTCACAAGATGCAATGATAACAAGTAATCAACACTTCCTTGTAACTCAGATCTGCCCTTAAGAAATTCGCTATCTGCTCTTGATAATTCACAATCTGCACTTGATTGATCTGCCCTTGAAGAATTCACACTTGGAAGAGAAGAGATGCTCGAACTTGATTGATTATGAATGGAATGGAATGAGCTTGTATATATACATGATGGTGGCGAGGTTGCACCTCTTCAAGTGCAAGGTCGGCCTTCATAAAATGTAATTACAAATAATATAGATCACTATCAAGAGAGGTCGGCCTCTATAGAAATTCATGCCTCTTCAATAAATATTAATTACAATAAATAATTACAAAGGAGGTTGGCCATCTTAGAGATATGTTGCCATTAAATAATCACAAATAAATAAGGAAGTATGAAGCCTGAAGCTGCAATAACATCAACAAATTTTAGCATAGATAAGCCAATTACTATCTATGCCTCTAGCATTGTCAAATGATTGAAAACATGTTATGTATTAAAAATTGAAGGAGAGAGAGAAAGATAGAAAAAAAACATGAAGGAAAGGAATGAGCTTGATAAATTTATAGATAAATTAATAATAAAAAGTAGAGACATAAAAAAAATTGAAGGAAGAAAGAATAAAGTAAGCATGAGAGAGAGAGAGAAAGAAAGAATGAGTAAAAGAAAGTGAGAGAGAACAAATAAATAATTAATAGATAAAGAATAGTTAGTGAAAGGGAAGAACAATAGGATGGATGAAAGTACTAAGTGAGAGAAACAATAAATCATAAAAAATAAAAGAGGAATAAAAAGGTGAGTGGGAGAGTGAAATAAAAATAAACATAAACAAAAAAGAAAAATGGAATTGAGAAAGGGATGTAAAAATAAATAATGAATACAACTAAAAAAGGAATTGAAGATAGAAATAAATAGAATACAAAAGTGGGGTAGAAATATGAAAATTATAAAGAGAAAAATAATAGAAAGAAAGAAAGAGAGAATAAAAGAAACATTGAATGTCAAATAAAAAAGAGAGGGAAAAAGAAACAATCATGTAAAGACGAAGAATTACATGGTGAAGGTAATTAAAAAAGGAGTTAAAGAGAAATAAAAAGGTGGTAAAAAGAAAGACAATTTTAAACAGAAAGAAAAAGACAAAAATATAGGTAAATTAAGAAAAATATAGATTGAAAGAAAACATAAATAAAAGTAATAAGAAATAAAGCGAGATGTGCATGGGAAGGGTAAGAGAAAGACACAAAAGAAGAGACAAATAGGAAATAGGAAAAATAATTAAGAGAAACAAATGAGATATAAAATATATGAATGAAAAAAATAACATAGGGAAAATAGAGGTAATATTAAAAATATAGACAAAGAAAAATAAAGTAATAGAATGAGATAAATATATACAATATCAAAAGTAATTGAAAGTCATAGATATCAAAGGAGAGGACTAAAAAGAAAGAAATGCCCCTAGACAATAAGATAGGAGTATTAAAAAAATTGAAAGGAAAAAATGAGAAAAACAAAAAAGAAAAGTCACAAAGATAGACAAGAGTAAGAAATAAACTGAGAGAAAAACAAAAGAACAAAATAAAAAGATATATAAATGCAACGAAAAATAAATAAAAACTTGATAAAAGTGAAAAAATGAGGGAAAAAAAGAAAAATGAAATGAAGTAAAAAGAGAAAAAAACAAAAATTTAATTAGTCAAGAGCAAAAACATACAAAAAAAAGTGATAGAAACAAAAATAAACAACATTAAGGGAAGGAAAGAGACAAATAAATTAGATTTGTAAGAGGGAGAGAGATAGAGATAAAATAGAAAGAATGAGAAAAAATTAAAAATAGGGAGAAAATTAAAGAAAGAAATAGTAGAGAGAACTAAAGAGAGAACAAATGAGAGAAAATAAAGAAAAAAGAAAGAATATGAGATAAGATAATTAAAAAGAAAAAAGATTGAAATCTAAAAGATAGAAATAGAGATAGAGACATATAAGGAAATAGAAAAATTTCAAAGATAAAAAAATATATATAAAAAAAGATATAGCAAGTAGAAAGAGTCAATGCCAAACTTAGAGATATATTTTTTTAAAACAAGAAAACTAGAGAAATGATATGAGAAAATGAGAAAACAAGAGAGCAAATGAAAAATAGATAGAAAGAGACAAATAGAGAAAGAAAAAAGAAACAATTTAAGACAAAAAAGTAAGAGAAATAAATGAAGAGAATACTTTAATATAAAACTGAATGAATGAAAAAACTTAAGAGACAAAAAGAGGCAAAGAGAAATAGAGAACAAAGAGAGGTAATATTAAAACAGTCATGCAAAGAAAAGGTAGACATAATTTATTACATAAATATAAAGTAAAATAAAATAATATGCTCAAAGAAAGAGAAAATAAACAAGGCAGAAAAGGATAAGAATTATAAAATAAAAATATAAAGGACATTAAAAAGAGATAAGAGAGGGAGACAAGAAAAAAAATAAGGAACAAAAGAGGAATAGTCTGAAACAAAGGAAACAAAAACTTAGAGAAAAATTAAAAAGAAAAAAAAACCAAATAAAAAGATGATGAAAGAAAATAGAAAGAAAGAAAGAGCTTAAAAAGAGAGAAAGAAAAGGGAAATGAAAGAACATAAAAAAAAAAAGTAGAGAGGGCAAGGGAGAAAATGGTAAACATAATTAAAAAGGAATTGAATATAGAAATAAAAAGGAAGAAAGAAGACAAGGACTACAATTATAAAAAGAAGCAAATACAAAAAGAAAGAAAATGACAAAAATAAAGGTAAAAAACAAAATATATATACTAAAACACAAATAGAAATTAAGGTTGTAAGAAATAAAGAGAAATAGAAGGGCAGGGGGGAGACAGAGAGAGAGAGGGGGGGGGGGATAATCCTAGAAATAAAGAAAGACATATAGAGAAACACGAGGAACAAAAATAATTGGTTTGCAAATTTTGATTGTGTTTTTATTTCTTTTGTTTTCCGTTGTTGGCCTTGTGACAAGTGGTGAGTTCGTTGTGGTAACAAGTTTGTGAATTTTTCTCCTGATCACTGCACAAGAAACAAGGATGGTTACATTCGGTTGGGGGATTATTGGTTGTCGGTATGTATCAATCCACTTATCAAAGGCCAAATCAACAGGGCGATATTTAATTTCATCTTGACTATACTTTGTTGGGAGATCGACCTGGATGGTTATGCATGTGTAGGAAGTGATAAACCATTTGGAGGAGGTTGATCGGCTTTTCAAGGAGGAGCACCAACAAGAAGCTGAGGATAAAGAGAAATGGGAATGAACAGGAATGGATGTTAGGGAAAGCACGACTGGAAGAAGGAATAGTGATTCCTTTGAGTATCGGTTTCTTGTAAACCTGATTTGAATGCATTTGGGGATTATCTCAATCGCCCTCAATTGGCATTATGAACTATGTTGCTAAACTTGCACCGTAGGCTCTATTTACTATTGAGTTGAACAAGCAATAGAATATGCCTTTGTTCCCCTTTCTTTGTCACCTTGTAATGATTGTCTGTAGCATTGAATAAAGATTGAGTTGTTAGCAGTTTTTAATGGTTGTCACTTGAATGTTGAATACGTGATTTAAACCCTTGGTGTCTTTATTTGGCTCAATGGAGGTTGCTATGAGAACAAACCCAATATAAATAAGATTGGATTGGTTGTCTTTGTAAGCGGTCATTGATATCTCTTTGCTCAAAATTATTGCCCTGAATTGTATGCAATTAAATTTTGTTTCATTTCCATTGATGCGCGATTTTGGTGTGTGTTGTTCCTCTATTTCTAGTCATTAATGCTAGTGGTTTTTGAGTTTATGTTGCTTATATGAGGAAGGAGTTTGAATTTTCTTGTCACCATTTATCATGAATCAACATTCCGCTACATAGGTTTTTGTGCTTATTGAAGTGTTATTGCTTGAGCTTGGTAATTATTGTTGTCTTTAGATATTCAAATTTCTTGTCTCTGATTATTGTAGATAGTTGAGAGGTAATAGGAGACCATCAATTTGGTATCAGAGACAGAAAGATCTGGGAGAGTCTAAAAGGTCTAGGAGGAGGAAGTTGAGAGTTGCAAAAGGTGTGATGAATAAGTTAGTTATGTTCATAGATTCTTGGACAGATATGTGTGTTACAAAATGATGGGTTAATGAAAAGAACTTGGGTACCAAAAGACTGGGAAAAGGAAAAGAAAAGAGAAGCCCTAGGTGAGGTATTAGGTAGACAAAAAGAGGAAAATTTAAAAGATGCAGCAACATACTAGGAAGGAAAGCATCAAGAAGAAAGGCAATATGAAGAAACAAGATTCATAGTTTGAAAGAGAAATAGCAGAGTTGAGAAGAGATTTAGAGAGGTGTAAGTTATTGGTGAAGCAAAGGCTTGAGGAAAGAAGCCACAAATGTGATTGGCATTGGCCCATGGAAAAGAGGTTGAAGTGGCCGAAAAAGTTGGTTGTAGAGAAAGGAAGACATCAAGAGTAGGATGCCTTGAGAAGAGAAGACAAAAGTGTAAGGAAAACCTATAGAGATTTGGAGTTTCCAATTGAGCAACATGTACGAGAAGTGATAAAGGAAGTTTTGATTGTAGAGGACTTGAAAAAAGATAGAAACAAATGGAGAAGAGAATATGTGCAGAAAGCAACACTTGAAAAAGGAAGTAGTAAAGAGGAGAGGAAAGAGTCCATAAGGGAGGCACTTAAGGAGACATCTTGGTCTCTTGATTTATTTGCTAATGATATGTTTGAGAATGTGAATACAGGTAAGAGGAAGGTTGAGAACAAGACCTTGAATATGATAAGAGTAAGGGCAAGAAGAGTACCCATAGACAAAGATAAAGATGAGAAAAAAAGGAAACAAGTTGTAGCGGTATGCCAAGTAGACAAAAGAAAATAGTTTGCAGTAGAGGTACATCGTAAGGAACTTAAAGATGAAGAGAGGGTTATTGAAGAAATGAAGGAAACCTACAAAAAGGAAGAGATGAAAAGAAATGATGCCAAGGATGGAAGAAAGTGGGAACAACAAGACAATGAAGAGGTAAATGTGAGTATGAATGTTGATTTTGACCATATATGTGAAAATAGGAATGTAAATGTGCAAGTTAAGAAAGAGAAAAGACAATCGAAAGACCATGGAAATTGGGTGCCAAGTTGGAAGAAGAAACTCGGTAAAGAAGGAGATTAGATATCTTATGATAGAGTTTGTGACAACAAATAGAAACAAAGGATGGCAGAAATGACAAAGTTTCCAAGTAGACAAGAATGTAGGCCAAGTGCATAAATAGAAAGACATTAGCCCAAGAAGATGGAAAAAAATGTGGGTAGTGAAACGTGGGACAACAATAGAGGAACGTGATAATATAAGACATGGTGAAGAAGAGGGCAAGTCCAATAAACAAAGAATCATGAGGAAGCTAGCAAAGGATGACAAGAGGACATTGTAGCAAGGTATACAAAAAGCGAAAACTTATGTAGAACTCAAGAAGAAAGAAGAAGCATTAGCACTCCATGAAGATGACACAACAATGGAGCTTGAAGAAAGGAAAAAGAAGGAGAATGAGGTAGCAACTTGGAAGAAGCTAGAAGAGAGTACATACAATGTGGAAGGTAAACAAATTGCTTTTGATGTTGGTACTTTTGAATTTTGGAAGGAAATTGTTGAAGGAAAGAATTTTAAAGAACAAAATGATAAGGATGTGGAATTGAATAGTGACAATGAGATATTGGAATGTGAGATGGAGTTGTGGAGGCTTGTAGATGAAAAAGACATAAGAAGGAGAAGATACAAAAAGAAAAAGGCAACCAAACGAAAACAACTTGAAAACATGGCAGTAGTTCTGGAGCGATGTTGGAAGACGTGGAAGAAAAAAATAGCAACATAATTTATGGTTGATGCTCTCATGTTCGGGAGCACATGTTTTTTCCCCTGGGGAGCCTAATGCAGGGGCATCGCCCCATTTTTGTTTGCAAATTTTGATTGTGTTTTTCTTTCTTTTGTTTTCCATTGTTGGCCTTGTGACAAGTGGCGAGTTCGGTGTGGTAACAAGTTTGTGAATTTTTCTCTTGATTGTTGCACAAGAAACAAGGATGGTTACATTTGGTTGGGGGATTATTGGTTGCCGGTATGTATCAATCCACTTATTGGAGGTTGAATCAGTAGGGCTAGATTTAATTTCATCTTGATTATACTTTGCTAGGAGTTCGGCCTAGACAGTTATGCCTGTGTAGGAAACGATAAACCATTTGGAGGAGGTTGATCGACTTTGCAAGAAGGAGGTGCCAACATGAATATGAGGAAAAAGAGAAATGATAATAAACAGGAATGGATATTAGGGAAAGCACGACTAGAGGAAGGAATAGCAATTCCTTTGAGTATCGATTTCTTGTAAACTGATTTGAATGAATTTGGGGATTGTCTCAATCGCCCTCAATTGGCATTATGAACTATGTTGCTAAACTTACACTGTAGGCTTTGTTTACTGTTGATTTGAACAAGCAATAGAATATGCCTTTGTTCCCCTTTCTTTGTCACCTTATAATGATTATTTGCAGCATTGAATAAAGATTGAGTTGTTAGCAATTTTTAATGATAGTCACTTGAATGTTGAATACGTGATTTAAACCCCTGGGGTCTTTATTTGGCTTGATGGAGGTTGCTATGTCAATAGACCCGGCTTGATGGAGGTTGCTATGTCAATAGACCCGGTATGAATAAGATTGGATTAGTTGTCTTTGTAATCAGTTGTTGGAGTGAGGGAAGAGGTCATTGAAGTGAACTACTGACAAAAGACCATGAACATGGAGAACTTGTATTGGCATTTATGAATAATCAAGTGTGAGTGTGTTGTTGAGGTCACTAGAAGTTAAGTTGATGTTTGTATGAAGGTGGAGGATGGGGAACCGATCCCTTGTTAAACTAATTGCTTTGTATTCATTGCTTGTTATTTCTGACATAAATAAAACGTAGTTCTCTATTGTTGTGATTGAATGCCTTTGTCTGTAGTAGATGTATGGAGTATTATACGGATGTGCAATTACTGTTTTCCTTTATCACATTGCAATGTAAATCTTGTTTGTTGTTTGGAACGAATGAAGGAAGCATATTTTTGTAGCTTCAATATCTGTTATTGAATGTTAGCATGGGTAATATGGTTGGACAATATTTGTCACCTTATATGGTGTGACCAACTTGCTCGACCCTCCTTGTTGATTCATTGTTTTAGTTTATTAATAATATTGTTTGGCGCTAGAGTTCGTGTGTTCATCAGGTGTAATATGGACTTGTTGTTCCTTATTTCTACCAGAAGTTGATAGAGTTGGATTGTCGTTGAATTTGCATAATAGACATTGTTGCAGTTGGCCATCAATTTGGTATCAGAACCCAAAGATTTGGGGCTATTGAGGAGTGGGTAGAATGCCACCGAGAGCATTGAGAAGTAGAAGAGCTCGAGGAAGAGGCAAAAGAGGACATGATAATGGAGTCTTTGAATTGTTGCAAAACTTGACTGCACGAATGGATGCCATGGAGAGGGCACAACAAAGAGGAACACCAGTGGATGATGCTAGTGAAGTTGAAGAGGAAGAGCGACCACAAGCGGATGATGAAGAAGAGCAAGAACCAGAAGGAGTGGAAGAAATATTGATAAAAACAATGATGAATGTGGGAGCGAAACCAAAAATAGACGTCCCCACGTATTTTGGAAGATTGAATGGTGAAGAGCTCATTGAATGGATCAATGATTTGGATAAGTACTTTGAGTATGAAGGAGTTGTAGAAGAAAGAAAAGTGAAGTTTGTCTATACACAATTAAAAGGCCATGCTGCAATTTGGTGGGATTACATGCAGGCTAAAAGACACAAGAAAAACAAGGAGAAGATCTCTTCTTGGGATTGAATGGTTTCCAAACTAAAGATGAAGTTTCTTCTAGCAGATTATCAAACTAATCTTTTCAGAAGATTGCAAAATCTGAAGCAGAAGGATATGTCAGTCAAAGAATATATGGAGGAGTTCTACAAGTTGGTGATTCGATCAGGCCATAGTGAAGAGGATTTGGAAAAGGTATCCAAATATTTGAATAGTTTGAAATACAGTTTGCAAGATGAGTTGGCTTTAGTGTCACCAAGAAATTTGGAGGAAGCCTACCAATTTTCCATTAAGGCA
>VDFB02027806.1:0-22397 GCA_007258455.2 Sequoia sempervirens | reverse complement strand
AGTTTTTTCCCAAAAGGGTTTCTCCACATATATTTTGTGTCACTTCTATCTTCTTGTCTCATTCTTCTACAATCTTCTGTCTCTTTCTACAATTGGTAAAATTAATCTAAAAAGATTAATCATACACAAATAATTGTTAACAAAGAACATTTAATTAAATCTGTAGTCTCATAGGTTTACAAGTTCAAAGCTTCTTGATTTCACCTTCATTTTCAAAAATTTCACATGTTTCCTCAAGATCTATTTCAATATTTTATGAAGTACACCTTCGTTTAAACATTCCAAAACAACACATTTTAGACAATACTTCCAAATTTTCTCACCTTTTCAATACACTATAAACTAGGAAATTTATTCAAACTCCATTAAAAAAAATAAAAAATAAAAAATTTAAGAATACCCTTTGGTGCCAAAAGTGCCCAACACCCATTATAAGCTATAAAATTCACATTTTCATCATTTAATTGGGCATTATAACCCCATTTCAATGAAAATTCTGCAAAAAAATTCTAAAATTAATTATAATTTAGCATGAAATTTAATCAAACGAAATGCATTGGGAGGTTTTCACACTCCCCTAATCCTAATCCAACCTTTCAAAATGAAAGAAAATAAGTAAAGGAGAAAAATTTAGTAAACTACCTCAAATTATGACAAAATTTTGGAGAATACATCAAGCACACCCAACAAATGCACATGATAGCTTCCACACACACCTTCCAATTTATATTCTGATGAATCTAAGCCCATTGAATTCACCTTCGAATTGCTCTCTCAATCAACAAATCAAAATTTCACAAAAGAGGGTTTTTCTCCCCTCACAATTTTCATCCAAAAAATTACACAATGAAAAAGAAAACCCCTTTTTCCTATTTACCCCTAAATTCCATTTTCAAATTAAAAACAATGTAAATTCATTTTTTATTCCTTTAAATCATATTTCCCTCAGTTTTCAAATAAACATTTAAATCTATTCATAAACAACATTTATTGTTTAAATTCACGATTTAAATCCATATAAGCCAATATTCAATTAAATTATGAAAACCATAATTTAAATAGAATAATTAAATAAAGCATGACTTGCATTTCTGAACCTAAGGAATTATACCAAATAATTAATTATTAATTCTACTTTTTTCCCTTTCTTGAAACACGTAAAATATTTCAATAACAAACATAAGAAATCATTTAAATTCCTCATATTTCATTTATAGAAAACACTGAATTTATATCGTTAATTTAATAAGACATTTATTGGTCATCCATGACATAGAGGGATTCTGGAATAACTCCTAACTTGGATTTGAGTCAATACTGGTCTAATATGACATACCATACTCGATTCGAATATGATCATAGAACAGATAGGGAAGCCTAGTGTGACATCTCCAGAATAACCATAGTTGGGGAATAACTCAGCCTTGTTAGCCAAGTGGAGAAATAACCCTGTACTTGTAACCACTCAAGGCACGTGAAGGGTACCCACTCAATGTATATATAGTTGAAGCACAACATAATCACCCAGTGGGGTACAATAACATAAACCATAAAAGTACGTACATACATTCATTTATATAAATCTTTCATTTTGAACATCAATAATCAGGTCCACATTCAATCATTGCATAAAGGTATCAGGACATAATGACTCGAACACAATAACCTTGGACACAATAACCCCGTCATAATAACCCAAGGAAAAAATAACCCATGGACAAAATAACCTGTGGTCAAAATAACCCATGGACAAAATAACCCATGTAATTTATAAATTTTATTTTCCTTTCTCTATATTCTTACATGGATATTTTGTCCATGGGTTATTTTGGCTTGGGTTATTATGACCCTGGGTTATTTTGTCCTTGGGTTATTGTGATTGGATTATTCTATCCAGGGTTATTTTGGCCGGGTTATTATGTCATGTACCCTGCATAAATAATGCACACATCACTAAATTGAAGCATAATGATAAACCAAGCATTTAATCATCACATAGGCATGCACACATCTCAAGGAAAACACCACCAACAAAATCACAAGGAAACAAATGATGTTGAAACACCAGCCCCACATCAATAAGGTGCAAATGGGAGGGGCATTGTAGGGTGTGGACCCTCTATAGAAATGCAAAGTCACAAGATACATAAGGATCAAGAAAATCCTTGTTTACCTCAAGATTTAGTTGAGCTACCCTCCCCGTTGGGGATAAAGGAGGGGTAGTTGGTTCCTCTTACCAACATGAATAATTCAAATGATGTGAATCTTTTATCTAAGAGTGTATTTCATCCTGTTGAGATAAGTTTGGACAAGATTTTTAAGGATAGCCTTAAGGGGTTCATGCCCTTCTCCCTTCTCTTGGATCATAGTGTTCACCCCCTAAAATTTCTTCCAATAAGGAAAATATGAAGAAGGTAAATGCAAAGAAGTATTCTAGGGACTCCTTTTTCCCTTTGGTATCAAGCTTGCCAATTAAAGATGGAAATTCTACTAGAAAGGAGCTAGATTCATTTGTGGCTAAGGATAAGATTAATAGAAAAATACAAAGCTCCCTATAGAAATTTTTTTTCAAGAATCCATGAAAGGTTAGATTTATTGGTGTTTCTAGGTTGTTAGCTCCATCTTGTTTTCCTAACCCTTGTGGGTGGGGTGTTGTTGGTCTAATGTCATTTTGTTGCCTTTGTGTTATTTGTTCCCCATGTGATTATATTTCATGGTCTCTATTGTCTTTTTAAGATCTTTATTAAAGAGTAGAACCCTTTCAAATTCCATATTTCCATTTTATAACTCCAAACAAAAATATTTACCCTTAATAAAAAATAAACCTTTAATTGCTATATAAATTGCTACTTTCTTAATAACTATTATAATTGATTGTTTCCTTTGTTTGTATCTATAGTTGTGATAGCTTACTACACTTTGAAGCTCTTTAATTTTTTATATTTTAATTGATGGTTTTATCAAGCTTATCAACATCCTGATAGTTTTGGTTTTGTTCATTTGAAAAAGTTATGTGGTAGCAACAAAGGAAATAGGTGGATTTGTAAGTTAATCGAAATAGCTCAAATTAAAGTAAGGAATTTGAATTTCCATAACATTTTATATGATTTGAGTTCAACTCCCTCACACCTTGACTTATAAACTAGCTTAGAAATTCAATACTAACAAGAGTCAAAATGCATTCCACATAAGCTCCACTAAAAGATAAAATCAATCAAAATCAGTTGCAAGAGTAGTAAAAATCATGATAATGGATACATTTTTTATGAAGTGGATAAAACAAGTGCTAGGTAGTGTCAAGTACCTACCTTCATAATATTGTAATAATAGTACTAATATAGATTAAAATAGTAGTATTATATTATAAAAATATTTAAAAAATTAATAATTGATAATAGATTATAATTAGGACATTGAAAGGAGTACGATGACCTAGATGAGCTATTATTTACATTAAAAAAGTTTAATTAAAGTTAAAATATTTGTTTTTAATAATTAAAATAATAAAATAAAAATATCTACAAATAAAAAATAATCCTAAGCTTATAATTTTCTAAAGGAAAAATATATTTGAATATAGTTTGTGTTTGGTTCATAGATACTTAGGTTTGTTTATGTAGCTGCAACATAGTTTTCTTAAATCTTAAATTTATTGTAAATAACTAAACTCATAAATTTATACTTGCATTTTATTTACACAAAATCTATTATTAGGGTTTGTGTGATCAATTTGACTCTAAAGTTGTGAGAACAAGTTTTGTTTAAGGAGATACATCCTTGTGCAAAAATAAATGCAATGTACATCTCAATTACATAGCAAGAGCTACAAGACATGTTATGCCTAACATTAATCAACCATTTTAAAGCTAAGCAATACACAACTTCTCCTATATATATAGACCAAAAAATAATAGGTCACACTATCTTATAGCTTTGTAATGGGGAGCTAACATGTTGCAGAGGTAAGACAAATGATTAGCATGGAAGAAATACTACCTTTCATCGCTTGATGTGTAAAACTAGTAGATGAACCTACAGTGTAACGCCCCACTACGAAACCTTAGAGGACAACACACTTTAACACTAAGAAAATGGTACAATTTTTTTTTTAAAGTGCAATATACACAAGATTGCAAATGAAATAATAACTTGTTTTATAATCTAAGTCCTCTAAGGTTATGAGATTACATTACTAGAATCCCATTAACGAAACTAGAAAGAACTGTAAATCATTACATTAAACAAATCCATCAACAATATAAAATTACATTTTTGCACATCACATTTAAGAGATCAACTAATTAGAATTATCCAAATTGTATCAACAATATATCAACATCCCATGGCAATCCAAATAAATATCAGATGCAATAACATCATTTCCATTATCTGTTACATAAGAGATTTCATCAATTAATTACATCGTTACATCTTGAACAACAATGTCTTCTCGTAAACATGTGAGGAGAGTACCTCAGAAAAATAGTACATGATACAATTGAATTATAGTACAATAAAAATACATGAAGATACTCCACATGAACTAGAACAAGTGTAGAAGTCTTCATATCTAGGAGAAGTCACCACAAACATGAACAAAGTGAGGGAAGCCAATGGAGTGGATGGCACGTTCCACCCAACCACGTGGAACCCTAAGGTCCACCCCCCGTGCTAGGAGATAACGATAAGGTCCCACCACCAAAGTAGAGAAGAAGATAGTAGCACGACACAAAAAGGCTAACATGACTCCAACATACAAGAGTAACAAACAAAGCATAAAGAACAACCACTTCCATAGGTACACGTATAGCAAGGGAAAATCAAACAAGACATACAAGATTGCTATAAGGAGGAGTGTCATCACATAGCTTGCTATGGGTTACCCTGACATAACCTTTCTAAGCTACAGGACCCCCATCCTGGGTTACCCTGGCCACCTCTACTGACCGTCGGACCCCCATATAAACTATGTGGGATCAACATACCTTCTAGTAGGACCAGACAGTCAATCTTGCCATTCCAGGCCTTCCCACTCATCTCAAGCCTAAACAAGCCCTTGAGCCATGAGTGAGGCGTTATCTTGATTAATGTGAACTACCCAACCCCCTAATTCATTTTAGATTATCACTTGATTAAACTCTCAATGAGTTACCCTAGACCTGCCACTTTGTGCATCAGACCCCCATTGAGAGCCACTCCCCCTACTAACAACAAAAGACTCAACAAACCACTTAACTGGGTTAGCCAACTTGCACAACATATAAAGCCACATGTAATATCACATAAAACGAGGCATGCACCAACTCGCACAAAGTCTCCACATATAACAATACCATAGTGCAAGGCTAGAACCCATATAATCTTAAATCAAGTATAGAATCAAGTGTTCACAAGGAACCAACATGAAAAGCCAATCGTAAAGAAAACATTTTTCCCCAACCTCTAGAAGACTAACAAATTACTAACACAATGGTTCCCCAATTGAAACGACAACAATTATCATGATCTCACAATCAAAATCAACCTCAAAATCAAAAGTAAAATCACCCAACAGGGCATCCAAGGGAAACCTCAATTTTCTCCTCACATGATACCATAAATCAATTCAAACCATAACCAACCTCAATAAACAAAAGCTTCTCATTTTACTAATTCAATACCTCATTCTAAACAAGCAAACGAATGAACACTACAACCAAGAAATCAACTTAGATTGCAAATGACATCGACTTTCAATATTCAACGCTAATAGTCAAACAACAATACATCCCATTTTATAATAAGGAACATATTTAAACTCAATACAAACAACCAATCCCATTGGTCAACCACAAAACGCATTTCTTTTACATTCATCTCACTCTTCAACCATTAACCACATACTCCCATTAATGGGTTGTATACCACAATAACAAATATGCTAATAATTAATTTACCCAATACATTTGTCTATGGAATATTAATTACTCATTTCAATACTATCTATCCAAATCAAACCTTATATTATGTAATTCATTTCCTCACCTATCATATATTTAAGAAATCCATCTTAAACTCTTAACCTTTATATATACAATAATGATGGAGATTATTTCATAAAAGTTGACAATCCTATAATCAGATAACGATAAGAGAATGATGCAAGCATAAACTCAACTCCTAGAACCAATTGGCATGAACATTCATTTAACCTAAGTAATTTATTATTACTCTAAATCGTTAAATTCCCCTTCTATCCACTTAATTAAATGCCCCATTCTTTTACCTATTTAATAAGACCAAATTTCAAATCCACTTGAACTCCTTAATATAGGTAAAACAACTTTCTTTTGCTCTTGCTTTTCTATAGCTATGATAGTCATATATATATACACATATGTACAAATATTATTCTTAATGCTGATTGAAATGCGACGTTTCTTTTAACAAGACAATACATATACATATGTACAAATATTATTCTTAATGCTGATTGAAATGCGACGTTTCTTTTAACAAGACAATACATATACATTCTCACATATTAAAACAGAAAGCATGCACATATAAATATTCTCACATAATGAAATAAAAGAAAATATACACATATATACGTAACATATATACGTAACAAAATCAAAAGCCGAGTTTGTGGCTTACGAACTTTCTAAAAACAACACGCAGGTCTAACAATACATATGCCAATTAAACAGGGCATCGAAATAGTTTCAATCGACACCTATCCTTTACACATCGATAGGTAATTAGTAACATAGGAATTTCCAACGATTATCACAAGAACAACTATCGAATGGCATCGATTTACATGGAAATCAAATAAGAATAAGTAAATCAAACCGAAAGCTAATGTTTGGAAACTCCAATCTATTACTAAGATACTTGTAAATCAAATGAGGATCACTGAAATCTACGCCTATCTCAAAGCCATGTAAATTCAAAACAGAAATCGGTTAATCAACAGGAATCGGTTTAAACAACTAAGGAAAGCGCATAGAGTCTAAATCGCCTGGAGGCAAGCTCAATGTTACCAGCAAGAAATCGGTTCAATGTATTCGGCTATTGCTTTAAACACAACATGATAACAAAATACACATAATATATTGAAATGGGTCAAGCACAATAGTGGGGAAGGTCGACCTCTAATGCGAGGAAGAAAAAAGAGAAGGAATTGACCCGCGACCTGACTTAGCTCATGCAAAGTTCTCAAGGAAGGAAACATCATCCTTTGCCGAAAACAATAAATCCGCTAACGCAATGGATAAGGGAGCTTATTGAGGAGAAAGGGATAAACTCCAAGACATCCCTTTTTAGGTTCCAAAGAATAAATGGCCGACACAGCTCAATCATGGAGGAAATTAACGATGGGGTAGCGTTGTCTAAAAGTCTGTAGATCTATCGAACCACCACTGCTACCGTGGGAAGATAGACAAGACACAAGATGGATTTTGCAGTGCCCTCGACCCGTGCAAGACTCAACTCAGGCATAGCATGCGAAAGAAGTTTACAACGATGATAAGAAAAGTATCACCGACTCAACAAAAGGCGTTATTGGCATAGCAGTTGCAAACAAAAGGAAGGTTTTCCCAACAAGACGACTATGAGATGATAGCTATGCTATCACCACATACAGGATAAAATGCAATGCATTGAGAATTTAAAACATGCCCAACAAGCCACCGGGATAAACAGTGAAATAGAATCGTCAAGAAACGATGGAATGGAAAGTATCGTTCTTACCTCCAAGCTAGTCACAGCTCGATGAAGATTATATTGACCACATACCCTAAAGTTTTCGAGCTATTTCCAGCTGACTCCAAGCCTCCAGACCGCGTCTCCATCTTGGCTCCATGCACACACAATATTTCTTGCTTTGTTTCCTCTGGAATGAATAACCCTCCTCCAAAACAGAATCGAACCCCCAAAACACAGAGAGAGATATGCAAAATCAGAATCTCTTCAAGATTCAACACACACGGCAGACATCTCCAATTTCCCAAAACCAGAGAAGAGTTTTTTTTTCAAGAACAAGAACATTCACCGGAAAAATAATCAAGATTAGTTTCCCAAAAAGAATGCCAAAGCCCCCCACTCTTTTAGCACTTTAACTAATTTATCAATCACTTCCCACTCTCTCCACTGCTGCATGCGTTGCAATTTAATTGTTTATTAGTTCCTGATGGAACTATAGGCAACCCCTTGAACTTAACTAGTGATTAATTGTTTTGCTTGCAGCCAATCAAATTCTATTAATTTCTTTCCTATACATTATAATTTAATTTTAATACATTATATTTTAATTTTTTTAAAGTTAAATGCACAATTTTTAACTTTTCAAATTCTGAAAATTATTTTTCCTCAATTTTATTGGCTTAAAACTTTTGAGCGATAAGGGCGATTTTCTCCGCTCCATTATCAAAGTTGCGATTATAGTGGGAGATGGAAAGGGCAGGAGAAAATGACAATTACTTTTAACTTAACTATTCTATTTACGTTTGCAATCTAAATTTAACTAACTCTAAATACTGATAAATTCCCCTATACTTTTACTTTTAACTTAATTATTTATTTAATGGCAATTACTTTTAACTTAACTATTCTATTTACATTTGCAATCTAAATTTAACTAACTCTAAATGCTAATAAATTCCCCTATACTTTTACTTTTAACTTAACTATCCTATTTACCTTTGCAATCTAAATTTAACCAACTCTAAATGCTAATAAATTCCCCTATACTAATTTCTTAAATATTCTATGTAATTTAAATTATATAGGTTAATTATTCAAATTATTTTTGCAATACAAACCTTGCTAGTTCTCGATATTAATAAATTCAACTATGCTAAATTTTTTGAAGATTATTTTTTTGTTAAATAAATGTATCTATACATTCAAACTATATTTTAAGATTAATTTTTGGTAATATTAATTTTCATTTGCCTTTGATAAATTAAAATATATTTCTTGAAATCTATTTTTGTAATATAAAATCAATTAATACTAATTTCTTTTGAAATTTGATAAATTGAACAAAACTAATTTTCTTTTAAAATAAAATATGAAAATAATTAATTTCTAGATAGTTTTAATATAATTACTTTTAAAATAATTTGATTATTTTAAAAATTAAACTATATAATTTTTGCTAATACAAAATTAGATGTTAAATTAGTTTGATTTATTTTATTTAAAAAATAAATTTACTAAATCTATTTACTTTGTTAATAAATGTCAAATTCCTTTATAAAATGAAATTTTAACTAAAATCTATGTCTAAATAAATCATTCAATTTTAAATTTTCTATATATTAGAAACAAGTACTTTGCATTTTTAATTTTATTTCATACTTATGGGTGTGCACATGCAATTGAGGTACAAATTTTCTGGATTTAAAATTGAGGCTCAAAATTTTTGGATTTGAAATAACTAATTTTTAAACCATTTCTTGCATCACTGTTTTCTCATTTGAATATAATCAAACTATATAATTGCTTCATATTTCATTGTGAATACTTCTTCCTCTACAATTTGCAGGTGATTCAAGTACACATTGATATTTATGTTTTGTGGGTGAAAGATGTTGGAATTATGAAGCCCAATCAATTCATTTGTCTAACCATTTTATTCTTTGATGTTTCATTTCTTTCTTTTGTCCTCTCATATTCTTGATTGTAACAAACTTCAAGATTCTCTCTTTGGAGTTGGAGATTTGAAATGTAAAAAGGACAGTAGTGCGTTGAGCTGTTGATATTGTATTTTATCTGAATTAATAGAGTGCCCTTGCTTCTAAAAGTGGATGTAGTATGTATTTTCCATGAGTAAATTTTGCAAATTTATTACCATTCTAAGCATTTGTATTGGTCATATGCTCTTTTTTCACTTTTTTAGAGTTAGGGTTAGGATTATTGTTAGAATTAGGATTAAAAATAGGGTTAAGATAGAATTAGAATTAGATTTCAAATTAATGTTAGAATAAGGGTAATGAAAAGGTAAATAATGTTCCCCTTAATCACACTTCAAAAATTTATTTGTAATGTCCCCTTTTTTCGATGATCATGTTTGATGGTGGTTAGCCTATTACTTAGACTCTTGTAGGCTAACAGTGGGTTAGAGGGTCTGACATTATCTAGGGAGTTTGTCGCTCTTAGTTCAGAATCCGATTGGTTCACAGTTTGGCTCAAGAGTTGACAGCTTCTGACGGCACCAAATATTAAGTTCATAACTATTGAAAAGGACTTAATAATATTTTAAAAGATTTAAATGATGGAAAAGGGCGTATCTTCTTGGAAATGCGTTCCTTCTTTATATAAGGAATTTTTGGGCAATGAGAACATCATTCTTGATTATTTCAACTATGCCTTGGGTTTCCTTCTGTGATTAGGGTTTTGAGCAATCTTCCATTGGAGAACGATATCTCTTCAATGTTGAGCACTTTTGAGACTGTGAGAGACCAGTCGAATTTGTGCAATTGTGAGAGCTTCATACAGAGGTTCTACATGCTTCAATCAGGGTTCTATTATTCAGTATTCAGTTGTTGGCAATAAGGAAGAGGGTTACTTCATCCAGAGTCGCCATCTTCAGCAGATCTGTAGCTCCAGCTTTGATCCTTCAGTTTCTTCATTGGGCCGTACCATTTGCATTGAAATTTGTGCCTTCTTGGAGGATGGCGTGTGAAGCTAGAAGCTAGGGCGCTTTCCTTTTGGCTCCTATTTGAGCTTCATTATAGGCGGCTACTACTATTATCTCATTGTATCCTATTTCTGAGTGAGGAAAGTCAATTTTGGAGGCTAGGCGTCCACATATGCTAGTTTTTCACCATTCTTGGTTGGCGAGTTGGCTTACTTCTTTAAATAAAATATCTGGAAACATTCTGGTATGTTTAGCACTTGTGATCTATTTGTTATTGTTAAATAATACCTTCTGCATTTTCATTATGTAGAAAATAGCTCTGTTTCTCAATTTATGAGCTTTTACATGATGCACCCTTTCTCTTCTATCTACAAACTTTCTCTTAAAAAACTAAAAAACACATTAAGACTTAAGAAAATATTGGGGTTTGAGTTGAGATGCCAGTAGGCTCATCACATTATCTTTATGTTAGGGTTAAAATTAGAGTTTGGTTTAGAATTAAAATTAGGATTAGAATTAAGGTTATAATTATGGTTAAGATTAAACTTAGGCTAAGGCTTACAATTAGGAAGGGTTAGGGTTAGAATTAGGGTTTCAATTATGTTTACAATAGAAGTAGGGTTAGGGTTAGAATTAGAATGAGAACTATGATTAGGGTTACAATAAAAGTTATAATTAGGATTAGAATTAAAATTATGATTACAATTACAGTTAGGGTCAGGGTTAAAAGTGAGGGTTATAATTTACTTAAGTTATTCTAATGCATATAAACCAATACAATAATAGTCACTATTAATGCACAATGATAACTTAAATGCTAAATTTCTCACTTAGTTCACTTAAACACCTATCTTCATCAACTATGTCCTAGCAATAGTAGTTACTATCAATGCACACCAATAATTTACATAATAAATTACTTATTTAATTCACCTAAATATTTATTCTGATCAATTATGTCCTATTCTTTCCTTTATTTATTTGTATTGTTAAACAAAACTACTTTGAGAATATAACTATCAATTGCTATTTTTTCAATCTAATCAAACCATCGCTAATCTCAATTTTCCTACAAATCAAAGAGAAAAACCATCTTGCTAGCATTTGGCAGGAACTTCGCATCAATATCTAAGATTCACAACAAATAAAAATAGGACTATTCTTGCACATTTTGGCAAGAACTTCGTTGATTTGCATCGACTTTACGCGAGAAATTGGGCCTTAGAATTTTCTTAAATGTTCCATTTTCTCTATTTCTCATAACTAATGATTGTATACCTTATCCAAATTGGTTGTCTAACTGCACTTCATATTCTGTAAGTTCATTACAGACATAATAGATTGAATATTGTAAATAACAACATTAGTCATTATTACAGGGATCTCTACTTTTATTTATTTTTACCTCTTGGAATTTTTGCTTAAGTTTGGTTTTTGTTGATATAAGAAAAATAAATAAGGAGAGTCTAAAAATATGGAGCTAGCTTGATTCTACCCTCATTCATCTACCCCTTAGATAAACTGAGTTATAGTCTCATTACATGATTTTTCTCTCATATATGCCATTTATTGAAACTTTAAACTTAGTTTCAACTTTCTTTAATATTTTGGTTAAATATAAGGTTAGAGTATCAGTTTATCATCCTTCCAATAAATTGGAGGAACATAAATCTAGTTTTTTAGCCAAACCCAATAGCTTGATTTGGGACACTACTTGTCTATTGACTATCATTAATGTATACCAAAATATAAAAAATTGAAGATGCCTTCAATAGTCAGTATAAGCCTACTATTTAAAACAAAACTCCTGCTATAAAACTATCTAAGGATTCCATATTTAAATGTTGGTCATAATGGGTGCACCCCCTTGCAAGATTAATCACACTACAAGAAGATATAAAAATCACAAGGTTCCAAGCCTATTTGTCAAGTTGGAATAAATTCAATGGCACATTGCATGCTAAGTTCCATCATAGGATTCTCTGCAACATCATCCCTTAACCATGGACCTTCATCACAAACCTTATCTTACATAAAAGGATAATTAACCAAATGTAGGTTGAGGTTGTGTAGACTTTCTATTGCATGATGACCCCAGTTACATATGTCATAGACACAAGGTCATAATTTTGTTGCAGACTATCAACATCCAGTTTGAAGTCATCAAACTTAGGAAAATATTCAAGAGAATAGGAATTCTATAGAGAAACTTTCTCATTACTCATTCTTAGAAGACAAAACCCTAACCTACTTTTGTTGTTTATAGATAGTTTCTTTAATCTCATCCTTATATTTCTTTAGACAATTATAACCCCAAGAGGCCATATTGATAGCACAACCATCATTTGGGGGGAAGTAGAGGAAATCCTAGGAAAGAAAGTACGAGGTTTGAACATAAATCCAGTACTGTGTTCTTTCAAGATAGAGAAGTCCTCAACATCTAGTTTAAGTTCCTCTAAATAAGATCCCTAACATTCATCCATTTTTCATTAAAATTCCTCTCATCCAAGCTTGATTGAACTGAGTGATGGTAATAGTATTCTCATAGACAAGTGTTTGGTCTTGGTATCCATGACACTAGGGGGAAAGGGGATGGGAAGTGGCTTGGAATTAAAAACAACAAGGATCATAGAATCTTTAACCAAACCAAGAGAATCCACATGTTATAACTAAAATGAGGACTTTGTTTGTGGCCTGGACTTGGCATTTCTATTGTTTTACATGGCCCTTGCTTGAGCTCACTTCGTCACATACTTTAGTGGTGAAGACAATGTATTTACACTAATGTGTTTGGCTAAAATTTAATGGGAAAATGAAGTTCAATCCTCATATTTCAAATATTTCTTGTGGTTGGGATGGCCAAAGGGGCATAAAGTCTTGTTTTAATGGTTTGCCAATTCAATATTTCGTTACCTATTCTTTGGCATCAAGGCCACCATAGACTTTCCAAGAGTACATTGCATGTTACGGCATGAACTTGAAGTTCCAATGGCCTCCAATAAGATTCTCATGTGCCTATTGAAGTACATTCCCAATCTCTTACCACGTCACACACTTTAATACTTGGTTGGGCCCCAGCTTCAACAACAATCCATTGACTAGCTGGAATGCCTTGCTTTCCCATGCTAACCTTTAGTGGTTTCTTGCTTGTAATTCATGTATATTATATGAGGTTTGATTAATACTTGAAAGAAAATAGCAATCAACATTAATTAGAAAGAGGCAGCAATAAATATTGATAGAGGGAATCCATTCATATTTGTGCTCATCAAAAACTTGTTGAGTTTTGCTTGCAAAAACTTGGGATGAAAAAAATCTCACAAGTAATTAAATTGTGTTACAATAATGTCCAATGAGAAGGTAGAATATTTGGGTTTGAAAAGGATAACACACCCAAATCCTTATAAGTTATCTCAACTTCAAAATGGTCAACAAATATTGATAAATGAACAATGCTTAGTTGATTTTTAGATTGCTTGGTATAAGGACAAAATTTATCTCTGGCAAAATACATATCTATAAATTTATAAGTATAGATGTTTAGTCTATAAATAAATACACATTGATTAAGGGTGGACTACATTATCTCTTCTTTAAAAAGTTTTTGACATGTTAGAATATGGGCCATATTCTATTGAATAGCTCTAAAATTTGAAACATAGTAGACTATCTTTATTTAAGTATTAATTTAAAGTTTTAAACCATGTTTCCAAAAAAATTATGTAGACTAGATAGCTACTCAAAACAAAAAGAATTTTCTATGCAGATTTTACTCATGAAGTAGATATTCTTATTGTTGCAATAGGTGTGCCAAATTTGGTTCGTGGTCATTAGCTAAAACCTGGTGTAGTACTAGTTGATCTTGGATTAAATGCAGTAAAGGTATGGCACCTTCTAACTTCCTTTTTCAAAAAAAAATTGTAAGTAAAAGATGGTTAATATATAGCAAATTAAAACTATTGCTTCCACTTTTGCATGATCCTAGTGCTAAAAGAGAATACCAAAATTAGTCAGTCATGTTTCCTATGAAGAGGCTTCAAGAATAGCTTCAACAATTAATCGTCTACCATGTGGTCTTGGTCCAATAACTATTGCAATGCTTTTTTCCACTACTCTACAATCATCAAAATGGGCATATGGGTTCAATTGATATTTTTGATGTTTGATTTAGGCCTTTTGCAATAGACTTCACATTATAAGTTTTATTAGGCTTATAAATGAGTTATCTAAATTACTAAATGGAATAAAAAGATCATTTTCTATCGTAAGGCATTTTTTGGAGACATTAGGAACCTATAAGAGGACTTGGAACTATATGCTTTCATTTTCATTTGTGTAGAAAACTGTAACATTTAAGCAAGTTGGTTATACATGACTCTACGTACAATGAAAGTTCTAAAGATCTTCGCTTTTTGAAAGAGGATGTTTTATCATATATGCTAAATGGTTAAGGAAATCTTTGAACTCATAAATATTTACATAATGTTGGCAACATGTAAATTGTGCTTTCTTCATGCCTAAAAGCACAACCAGAGCATGAGAATTTTGAAGTGAGCAAAATTCTTTTGTTATAAGAGTCATTTTCTAATGGAAGACAAAGTTGACTCTATCAATGATCAAATTACTAAATTTAGGTGACAATTGCTTTATCTTGACCAATTGTTCCTAAAACACAGTAAACTCAACAAATAAAACAAAACTATTCTAAAACTTTCTATAGAACTTCTCACAAGCTCAAGTACTTTTATTTTTATTTTCTCTCAACTGTTTACCACCACCACTTTTAAAACATTAAATTTATTAATTTAATCTTTCATTTCGATTTTAATTTGCACAATATAATAATAATAAGCATTTATTTTAATATTTCATTGTTAAATCCTAATTTTAATTTATTAAAATCAAATAAAGATTTTAATAATATTTTATTTAATCAATACTTCAATTATATAAATTTTTTTATTTTTACTTATCACAATGTCTCTTAATTTCAATAATCTTTTATTTTAATGCAATAATTAATCAAAGTACTAGTCAACCCAAATTAAATCAAATGCACAACATACCAAGCAGTACCAAATCACACAAGCGAAACAGAGGACAATACGGCGACAAAAGAGACAAACCAAATCACAGACGGAACAACACTGTCAGGAAGAAACACAGTGGGGCACTACAAACAACATAACCAATTTGGAATCAATGAAGGTCTAATACAAATTATAGGCTCTAAGAAAAACTTTATATCGACTTATAGATGAGATTTTATCTAAAAAAATAGCTTTATTTAAAATAATATCTCTCACAAGTGATCAATGCTCATAACATCACAATACCAGACACAATTACAACCCTTCATGCCCTCAACCACAATTGCAGGTGTCGTGACTTTGTAAAATTTGAAAACCTTTGTTTTCAAAGTTCAAGGTTGGTCCTTGTGCCTTTTGTTGCCTCCTTTGTAGTTTTGAAGATCTTTGTAGGCTAAAATCTCAAAAAAATCATAAGCTTGTGCTTGGGCACAATCTATCTAGTCATCACAATGCACCACAAGCATCGATGGTCCATACATCCAAAGCATATGTGTTTGTCAAACTTGTTAGAAAATAGGAAAATTGTAGGAAAATTGTCAAACGTGTTTGTAGCAACTTTCACCCAAAAAATTGTCTCACATAAAAAAACAACTTTCAAACAATTGAAACATTCCTCATCTTCGCTTGAAAACAAATTTTAACTTATTTCATTATCTTCATTTAAAAGACTACAAAAATCTTTCTCAAACTCAAGAATTTAGTAGCTCTAAAACTCATATATATATATATATATATATATAGGGATGGTCTATCTTCTCATCCCATGTTTGGCAAGTTGTGTATTTGGTGTGAAGTGACAGATGCTCCTCTAAAAACATACATAGTTGAATCCAAAAACTTACTCTCATGCTTCATGGAGTGTGGAAAAATCATACCAACTAGATGCTCTCTACTTTAAAGAAGTAATGCCCACGCCTTTTAGATGTCAACACAGATGAAATATTGCAGACTCGACTAAGCTACCAGGTGAAGGATTTAGTGCTTGTCGAGGGTTTTGTGATGGTAATCACAACAAGCACTCTGAAGCCAATGCAAGGGGGGGGGAGTTGTTAATATGTGGTGAAGCCCGACATGCTATCAAGCGAAAGCCTCGACACCTAGTGGGGAATTGAGGATATTAATTCCCTACCTTGTGGTGATGATTATCATTCTAGGGCCTATATACAAAGGTGCATACTCAACAGGGAATTAGTAATGCAATAAAAGTAAGAAATAGATATCCCCTTCACAGTTTTGGCATTTTATTGCTCTCCTTGTCATTACTAGGATTACCAAGATCCTTCAAAAGAAGGCCACTTGAATGGTTTACACACAGATAGGCCACTTTAATTCGCATGCACAACTCCCATAGTCAAGGGTAAAATTGATTTAATGTAGTACAGACTGTAGTTGTCATGCCTTTTATCGATATTAATGATCTTTACCTTTGTAAGCGACTTGAGCCTGCAAGCTAGCAAAAGGAATAGTCATAATTGGGGAAATAGGGAAGGGAGAGGATTGATTGTTGAGCATGTTCTAATAGTTGTTATAGTATTTGATGATTTAATGTCTAATATTTTTAATAATATTAGACCAATAGTTGTGACTTTAAAGTTGTTAGTATTGATGAGCATTACTCATGATTGAATGAAATGTATTCCTTAGATCTAAATAGCAACAAATCATGTGATACCACATCAGCACACCAATAAAACATGATTTAGTGCACAAATATCATTCTCACTTTTTTTTGGGCCTTTTTGGACACCTCAACAAAAAGCATGTTGATGTGGCATCATATTTGATGATGTGGTCCTGAAACCTTAGTTATAAGCAGGGGGTTTTCCAAGTAAGCTACTATAAAAAATTGGGAGTGCTTTGAAATTTCCATGTAAGATTTTGAGAAACACAATGTTAGGGTGCTCAACTACGAGATCCTCTCCCCTAGAAAGGAGTATAAAAAAATAGTGAGATTGAAAAAAGAGGAGTACATGTAAATAAGATAGGAGTTGAATTTTTTGTGGGAAATATAATTTGAAGGGATTTTGGAAATAACTAAAAAATAAAACACAATTAAAGTGAACAATATTACATATTCACAACGACTAGAATATGCAAAAATGTTGTATGAGAGAGTGCAAGATAAAGACAATCCCAATGATCAATTTGATGGCTAAACTCTTCTCCATGAAATACATCAAAGAAGGAATTAAAAAGCTTGAAGTGGGTAAAGCTCATGACATATATGGCTTACAAGCAGAATACATAAAATAGGGCATTAAATCCCTCACACCTCACATCAAAATAATATTCAATAGGATTATTTAGAATAGTTTTTTGACAAATTGGATGACTAGTGTCGTCATCTTCTTGCTCAAAAGTGGTGATATCAACAACCCCTCAAACTATCGCACTATAATGATCAACCCTCTCTTCAAAAAACTCTTCGGAAGAATGATAGAGCATCAAATTAGTATTTGGGTAAAAAAGGAAGGAAAGAGAGAAAAAGGGAAAGTGAGCTTTAGTCCAAAACAATCTACTATTGATCACTGCATTACCCTTAGACACTTACTGAGAAAGTTTAGGATAGACAAGGAAGAGAGGTTTTTTTTTGCTACATTAACTTCAAGAAAGTGTTTGACATTGTCCCTAGAAGCAAATTATGGAGTAGAATAGAAGGGTTGGGAATTCTAGAAAAGTATAAGGTTGTTGTTCATAGGTTGTATGATCAAGTATGAGCTCAAATAGAACCAAGAAAGGATTATCATAATGTTTTGGGAGTAACTTTGGGGTTAAACAGGGTTGCCCGTTATTTCCTACACTATTTGGGTTGTACATTAACAAATTAGAGGAGTAGATAGAAAAGTTTAAAGGTGGGGGTGTTCACTTGATCAACTATATAATAAAGTTGCTTCTATATACAAATGATATTATTTTAATGGCAAAAACAACACACGATTTCAAGTAACACTTGAAATCTCTAGAATTAGTTTTCCAAGGTTGGGATGCAAGTGAACACCAAAAAAACTAAGGTCATGATCCTCACCTTGAAGAGAAAGAAAGCTCATATGGAATTTGTCTTTAAAGGAAACCCCTTACAATTGGTTAAAAATTATAAATATCTTGACCTTGATTTCCATAATAAGCTCAACTAGGAGACATGTAGAACAAAAAGGATACACGAAGGATGGAAAGCTTTATACTCATTACAAAATAAATGTAGAAGGGTTGAACTATGGGATTAGAGAACTAAAAAAAAAAATTAGGTTGTTAGTGGTGTCAATTTGGTGTTATATGGGTGTGAAGTTTGGGGTGGAAATATATCAGCAATGAAGTGGAGACAGATAGAGAGATTACAAAAGCATCTAATCAAAAGTAGCCTCAAATTAAAATCATCAAATCCCTATGAGATTGCCTTAGTTGAAGCTAGTGATTTTCCTAAGGAGAAAAAAATTATGATCCATTCGAGAGCCAACACGCAAAATATATTTTTATTTATGTTGAAGAAACCAAAGAAATTTGAGGCAAGAGCATAGGGTCAACCGGTGTCACACTCCAAATAGTAGTAGGTGCAATGGTGGTGATTACAGAAGTAAAAGGTAATTCTATTTTTTTTTGACATGGCATTGTTGTTTGGGTGTGTTGTGTTTCCCATGAAGGTAGTGGGAATGTATTTTAAGAATGTTATATGTGGGTCCAATGAGGGCATGCCCTACGATAGTGTTTGGGAAAATTGAGGTGAGTCTCCTATTGCTTTTGACCATTGAATATTTTAAACAATTTTTTTAATGTGTGGTTGCATCATTTTCATAGGTTTCTTTTTATATCTTTTGAAAAGGAAAAGTCTTTTTAAACTTTAGCAACCATAAAATCGGGCCTGAGGTTCTATTTCATATGTAAAAAGTAAACTCAACAATGGTTATTGTAAAACTAGTCTCATCTATTGTGGTAGATAACCCTACATTACAAGAAATGGGACCAACAAAAAACCATTCAAAACATTGAGAAGATATAGACATCGTTTCATTGGAGGAAGTTGGAGGGAAAAGGGGAGTAGGGAACATGAAAGAAAGTAGAAAGGTACCTAGGTAGGCGTGTTAGTACCATGTGTTCCATCTTATCCAACAAGGAATCCTGTGTTATGTGATGATCTTGTGTTGCTGATTTGTGCCTTATTTCTACTATCTGATGTTGATGTTATTCTTTATTTATTATTGTTATAAGTTCACATAAGGTAGTGTTTATAAGCATGTTAATTTGGTTGTTTTTTGGTATCATAAAGAAGATGGATCTAGTTATGGTATTTCCATATTAAGGCAACTTAATTTTCAAATTTGCATATAAGTTTTAGATTTTCATGTTGTTGTTGTCCAAGCCTTGTATCTCATCCATTGAAGTCTTTTTTGGATATAGATTGAATTTCTCAACAATCAGTATCGAACCTGTTTATTTCTCATCATTTGGTATTAGAGTTGAAGGTTAACTAGGTTTTGGGTATTCCTTCTTTTTTGATTTCTTAGCCTAGCAAGCTTGATGGAATTTGTTAGAAGGTATTGGAGGTTGTTGGAAGGATTTTGGGGCAGCAACAAACGTTTTTGAGTTAACTTTGTTTTTCTTATTTGTGAAAATAGAAGCCATGGATATTGTCATTGTGATCTAAGTTGGGCATTGGAAGCTTAGGGTTATGGATCTTTATGGAGTTGGTTATGTTTTGGTAACTTGGAGCTCTTATTTGGCAATATGTGTTGATTCTATTGTTTGGTGGTTTTGTTCCTTTACCTTATGGTCATGTGCAGCAAAAAGGTGTTCATGTTGGATGGGTAATGACATCTTGGTTACAAGGAGAAACACTCTTGATTTGGACTACAAAATGGAGTGCTTATGTTGTCTTCATGGATTTAGTCCTTGGTTACATGAAAGCACTAGAAGATAAACCACTAACCTCTTCTTGAGTTGTGGAGCTGATATGTGTATGTTATAAGATCCTTGACAACTTGGTTTTCCTATTTGGGTTGCAATTTACCCTTGTTTTCAATTGTGGGTTTGTGGATTTGTGCTTATTCCATTATTCAGATGATATGTTTTGATGTGAATGTCTTGAATTGGTTATATGAATTTAATATTTACAAAGATGGTTTTTCATGTTTTACATGTTAACTAAAATATATGGTATGTAGATCTGTGATGAGACTGTATTCAAGGTGTTTTGGATGAAGACGGTTATAGGTTTGCATGGCTGCTTGGAGGGTTCTTATTGATCTATGGTTACTTCTATGTGGGTTTGTTTGGAATTAGATCTAGCATTGATTCTCATGTTTGAGTCTTGGAAATCCACATGTTGTACCTAAATATCTCTATTTAGTATGATACTAATGTTGGGTTGAATCTATTTTTCAGTTATTTGAGATTGGAGCACTGATTATGTATTTCTCTATTGAGATGTTGCATATGTGCAGATCTTGGAAAATTGTTTAATGTGGATTCTATTTGGTAGACCATATTCTTGGTCACCATTATTACATTGGTATGCTTATTACAGTGAGAGATGGTTATTAGGAGTACCTGATATAGTTGTTCATTTGAATCTTTAGCAATTGTTTATGGTGCATGATAAGCTTTGTTAACTTTTATTAGATTTTTGGCAATGATATTGGTCATGATGCCATATATAACCCAATATTACTTTCAGTGGGAGATGTATGTAGTTACATAATGTGTTTTGTCTTCTTTGTTTCAATATTTTGGTTCTAAGTTGTTGTTGTTGCAATGTGTAGTGAGCCATGGATAATCTTTGATTAGAAGATATATAGTCTTTTGCAATGGTTGTTGTTGTCATAAGGAGCTCTTGGATTCTACCTTCAAATTGTAGTGAGAGTTATGACATCTTTGGTTCTATTGAAAAAGGATGTGTAGCAGTTGTATCTTCTTGGTTTGGAGATTATGGTTGTACTTTACCTTTTGGGAGCTCATGGTGTTGAGTTATTTGATTGTGTTAGGGCCATGGAGGATCTTCAATTAGGAGATGGTTATCATGATGCCTGGAGAGCTTAGTTACACAATTTAGTGGGAGCTTTGGTAGTGATGTTGATTCATCATTTTGATGATGGATGGTTACATGATCTCCTAATAGGGGATATCAAATCATGATGTCATGATATGTTCTTGATTCTATAGTTGGAATTTTGACAATGGTCTTGTTTAGTTCTATTTGGTTTTGAGTATTAATCATTTTCTTAGAGCTTCATGATTTTGCAGGGTTGCATTTCAAGTTGACATGGATTGATTGGTGGATAACCATGAAGACTAGATAGACATAGGAGAGGCTAAGATATCTCTTATTTATGGGATCATATGTTGAGATGGTTACTCTTTGATGAGGATTTCAACAAAAATATTGAGGAGCCTACTCCTATTTATGGATGTGAATCCATCATGGACCTAAAGAGAAGATTGTCATTTTTTGGCGTTTTGTGCACAAGACAATCTTGTATCCCACTCTTGGTCTACTCGACAAGTGAATGATCTGAGAGGTATTGCCCACCTGATTATCATATGAATTCTTTATTTTATATCTTGTCTTCTCATATGAGTTATTCTTGAATATAAGCATTCTGAAGACTTGTTAAGAAGATCTGTGTGCTTAATGATTTTTTCGTTTTTCTCCTTTTTTTTTCTTGAGCTATGGTTCTAGTTCTAAG
>VDFB02027805.1:0-21799 GCA_007258455.2 Sequoia sempervirens | reverse complement strand
ATTCAAACTCAAACACAACAGAGCCGGTGAGGAAAGTTTAAAAGTGCAGTAGATCCATCTAGAAGCCGCGACTCAAAGCCAAAGAAAGATGAGCGATCTTCTCCAATGTCAAGGCCCAGACCACAAATGGTAGAGAAGAAGCCACCACACCAAACAAGTACTGAGCATTAGCCGTAGGAACAGAACGAAAGCAGACCGTAATGTCCAAAAACAGAACTTATTCAAACATGCCCGCACTGCCGCTAGCCATAAGACAACCTAGGTGAAAGAGCCATCAATAAATCCTTGTCAACACATTCACGTAGTCCACCAAGGATTGAGTTGGCGTCAAAAATCAACTCGGATTGAGAGGACTGCATGGACGCCCCAAGATTAGCCAAGAAATCAATAGTGGAGTTGGCCTCACGATAGACATGGGCAATAGAATAAGAATCAAAATTTCCAGACACCGCCCAATCCTATACAACCGCCCTTTTAGTTTCCAATTCTGCACCAACATCTTACTAACCGTGTTGACACAAATCTGTGAGTCACCTTCAATTTCCAAATCCTTGATTCCCTTCTCCAAGCACAAACCCAGGCCCTGAGCAAGGGCATCCAGTTCTGCTTCATTGTTCGTTGCAATTCCAATATTCTTTTCCAACGCCCAAATGCACTCACCATGCCAATTTCTGATTATGCAAATAATACCAGATATACCACGATTACCTTTTGAAGCCCCATTGAAGTTTAATTTGAATCTTCCCTCCGCCAGAGGCACCCAACACCCACCAGGAATCCACTCTCAACTTCCTAGACACAACCGGATCAAGATTAGGGGGCTTGAGTTTGGGCCATGATTTTTGAAGGAGAGTATCCCAACATGTGAATTGAGTTCCTCTAGGTCTGCTCTGATTAGAGTTCACCAGCTCACATATACCAGCCTCAATTTTCTTGATGATGGCTTCCACAGGAAGGCATGAATCTCTGAAGATCCTTTGATTCCTCTCCTTCCATAGCTGCCACACAACCATGAAAGGAGCAACCACCCAAACATCAGCCTATACATTTTTTTTTTCCCTTAGGTCAACTGTGAACAAATTCCAAGAGATCTTTCTGCCTAGGCATGGGCCAACCAAGAGACTGAAGGAGCCAATCCCAACAGCTTGAAGTGAAGCCACAATTCAGTAACAAGTGACCAGTCGTCTCCTCGTCCTTACAGCATAACATGCATATACTCGGGCCATGTATACCAATTGAGGCAAGTCTATTGCCAGTTAATATTCATTTATGAAGTGTTGTCCACATGAAGGCACCAGCCTTTGGTAGGATTCCTTGATTCCAACAAAGCTTAGCTGGCCAACCAAGAGTGTTTCGTTGCACACACTGTATAAATTTCGTAGCCCAACCTAATAGAGTATTCTCTGGACTTCGAACCTGTCCATATGATCTCATCATCTTCATCGGTAAGCAGAACTCTCTGTTGCTTCAAAATGTTCACGAGTGCCTCCTTGTCCTCCAGCAGAATGTCATGATTCTCACGGCATAACCAATCTGCCACCGAGCCCCTATCACCGTCCACTAAGCTAACATAGTTATCCACCAACTGGACTCTAGCATGAATTACAGACTCTAGCCAATCCCTACCACCAAAGGAATTCGAGAGGGCAAAGTGCTCATTCCACAAATCAAACCAAAAATCAGCCTTATGCCTGTTCCCTATCTTCCAAGACAGATGATCCGTTATGACCTCTCTGCACCCCCATAAGAACCTTCACACCGTCGAGCCACCGTTTGAGTTGGCCAAAGTGAGGATGCGCTTGGGCTCATCACTATCCAAGTACTTCTTTCTGATAATCTTGCACCATTGTCTCTCAGGGTGTCTATAGATGATCCAACAAAGCTTTGCCCCAAGAGCACAATTTTGTAGTTCCATCTGCCACAACCCAACACCCCCGTCCTATTTTCCTTGGCATGCAGTGTTCCAATTAATTAATGGAACCCGTTTTTCATCCTTGGCCCCTTGCTAGAGAAACTTTTTCGTGAAACTCTCTGCATCACTGTTCGCCTTATTTGTCATATCGAAGCATGACATCACGTATATTGGCACCACTGCAAGGACATATTTTATTATGAGAATGCGCCCAACTAAGGAAAGCCATTTGCTCTTCCAAGCCTCCACCTTGAGTCTGTACTTAGCAATTATTTCTTGCCAATGTTCGGTTTTACAAACACCTTGAAAAAGGGGTGCACCTAAGTGTTTGGATGGGAGAGAGGCAATAGAGAATCCAAAAATACTAGCGATCTCCCCCTAATTGCATCTTTGGTGTTGAAAAAATAAATTTTAGATTTGTCTTTGTTAAGGATTTTCCCAAAGGCCTCGGTATATGCATCTAGCACACCTTTTATAACTTTAGCTTCCCTAACAGATGCTTCTCCGAAGAGCATTGTATCATCGACAAAGTGGGAATGCGTAATAGGATCCAGGTCCTCAGCCACAACAATCCCCTTCCAAATTTTGGTTTCTCCCAACACATTGAAAGGGCGACTCATTGCTTCAACCATGGTTACAAACAAAAAAGGGGAAAGGGGGTCCCCCTATCAGAGACCATTAGTAGGATTAAAGAATCCACAAATTGAACCATTTACTAGTACTAAATGTCGAGGAGTTGAAATACAAAAACAAATCATATGTATCCACTGGGAAGAGAAACCAAACCTGACCAGAACATCGATCAAGAAATCCCACTGAACTCAGTCGTATGCTTTACTGACATTAAGCTTGATTAGCATACTTTTTTGACACTCAAAAGTGATGGTGTGAACGGTTTCAGCAGATGTAATGATGCTATCAATGATTTCTCTGCTCGGAGTGAATCCATTTTGTTCCTCTGATATTAACTGCCCCATGATTCTTTTCAACCTGTTCGCAAGCACCTTTGCCAATATTTTGTAAATAGTGTTGCATAATGCAATCAGGCAGAAATCCGAAAAAGACAAACAATCACTTTTGTTTGGTATTAGGGCAATTGCCGTATTGTTGAAATCTCTAACAAACTTTTGTTTCATCCTAAAGTCTTCCAAAAGTGTTAGAATGTTCCCCCCCATAAAGTGCCAGCAATTCTAGAAAAATTTGGCTGTCAGACTGTTAGGCCCCGATGCTTTGTCGGGATGGAGCCCGAACACGCCAACTCTGATCTCTTCCAAAGTAAAAGGGGAACATAGCATTCCATTCTCAACCACCCCAACACAACAAGGGATGCAAGAAAGAAAATTGTTACTATTCACGTCCACGCACTCCCGCCTACTAGCGAGCAAATTTTCAAAAAACCTTATAGCTTCGCTTTCAATACCATCCCTGTCACGAGCAACAGAGCTGTCCGAACACACAATACTGTCAATTCTATTCCTGCCCCTATGCATCCTAGCTGAGTTATGATTTTTTTTTGTATTTGCATCGCCAGCTTTGAGCCAAGTCTCTCGAGCCTTATCTCTTCAATATATCTCTTCCAATGTGCTTAGCTTTGAGATCTTTTTCAGTTTGAAACTCCGTTAGGGACAACCGAAGTTGATGTTATGTTAACATAATCGTTCAAAGCTTCCAAATCCTTTTCCAATTATTCCTTCTCGGTGAATATGTTGTTAGAGACTGTCTTATTCCACCATTTCAGTTTGTTCTTGATGTTTGCCAACTTCTTAGCAAAACAAAAGCTTACTGTCCTAGTGATATGCAAATCCTCTAGCCACCAATGTTCCAAATTCATGATAAAATCCAGACTGCGCCACCACATGGATTCAAATTTAAAATATCCTTTAGTAGGCTTCTCACTCAGACACAAATCCAATAGTACAGGATAATGATCCAATACTGCCAGTGGGAGTATGCTCGCCTCAGAGCAATATTCCATGCCAAGCCAACCTTGTCCAATAAAAATCTGTCCAAGCGTTCGAAAATATTAGTAAATCTAGCCCGACGATTTGTCCACGTGAAGGATCCATTCTTGGGAATGCAATTTGAGACATTGAACCCACACAATATTTGAAATCTCTCATAACCTTGGTTTCCTTGCTTAACCCCCCGCTCTTATAATTCAAATCAAGAATGGCATTAAATTCGCCACCCAAAATTACCTTATTATCCCCTAGGTTTGCAAATCTTGCCTTAATACTATTCCAAACAACCAACTTATCCTCAGTCTTAGTTGGTTCGTATACATTAAATAAAGGGAAGCTCAAATTTGTTTGTCTACTCCGAATCATGCTTAGAAGCCAGCTCAAACGCGCCTCAATGAATTTGCAGTCCACACCATCCGGAGACCATAAGATCCCCATACCACTAACCGATCCAGTGGCACCACAGAAGTACCCAGACCACTTTCTACAATAACCTATGAAGTTATCGCCTTCCACAGGGCAAAGATTTGTTTCTTCTAGAAGCACCATGTCTACCGAAACCTTATCTAAGTGACGCTTAACCAAGCATCGTTTGTCAGAGGCATTTAAGCCCTTGACGTTCCACGTGAGGATCTTCATTGACCTCCAAGGGAGCATAGCAAAAAGTCCTTGATGCTCAAGAGACCCTTCTCTTCAGCCTCTTCCTCCCGTTTCTGCCTGAGGGATTTTCTTCCTTTCCCCTTCTTGGCCTTGTTGACGATCTTAGTTGCTGTCTGACTTATGTTCTTGGGATCAATGAGATCCAGTTCATCCTCCTCTGAGGGATCTTCATTCGAATCAGCGTTCTCCATATCACCTTGAGGCGCCAACAAGTTCCTGTCAACTGCCACCTTTTCATACGCACCGCAACATAGATCTTAACATTTTGAGCACACAGAGGGACAATCCAATCCAGATCTGGCTAATCAAGGGTCGCAACCGAGATCCATCAACCCTTTAGGTGGTGATGCCTTACGCCTAGAATGTGAAGGGTTTTCCAAGGGAACATTTTGCACTTCCGCCACTTATATTTTATCTTCAGGGGCAACCGAGCCCGAAATCTAATTTTTGGGATCTTCCAAGCCATCCAACGGGGTGCCAACTTTCGATATAGTCACCACCCCGGGGAGGGCAGGGCAAGATTTTGCACCACTTGGGTTGCTCTGGGTCTCCACACTTTCTTTACTTTCTGTCGCCTATTGCAGGAAGCCTCCATGTGACTTCTACTCTCGCATCTCAAACAAAAAGCCTTGTCTTCCTCGACATCCACCTTGATAACTCGATGATGGCCACCTGCACACAAAAGTAGCTCCTTCGGAACCTTGGTGATCACTGTGATTTGTAGCCGCGCATAGAGATATGAATCACCATGAATTATTTCAGAGTCAACATCCATGAGAGTGTCGAGAGTTATACTGATCTTTTCAATGCATTCTTCTACCCAATATTCTAGAGGCAGATTGTAAAGAGGGATCCAGACTGGTTTCTCATACAAATTTTCCTTGACCAGATCAAAGTTAGGGCACCATAACTGCACATAGATTGCCCACCCGCTCATCTTCCGGAGGCCCCTCTTGGAAACAATCTCTCTATCCTCTGTAGAAGTAAAGATCACAATGAAGAAGCCTTTAGGTAAGAATTTGACAATTACCATCCTCTTCCAGTTTTCGGCCAGCCACACCCTTATTGTCTTCCGATCTTGCCTCAGACCAATTACTCGACATATTATCGCAAGATCACCCAACATTACCACACATGAACTTTTCCCTCTGATGTAAGATCGATTGCAACATAATTGCTCATGAATGTCAATCCAGATAGGCCAAACCTTCCGCCGCCCATCTGCAACACATCTTTTCCAACTTCGGCTCTGCAGATTTTTGCTCTTTTCAACTTTGCACCACCTACACCATTTTACTAGAAAATATTTTTTACATTCATATATAAAACAAAATAAAAAGAAAGAAAGCAAAGAATTAGATATTGTTTCTAATTTTCCACTAATATTCAAGAGTGTAAATTATATTATTATATATAATATTATATAATATAAGTTGTTATAATTTATATTTTCTATTATTTTTCAAAAATAATATATATATTTTTATATTTTTAAATTTTAAGATTATAAAATATATATTTTTAGAATATTCTTAATTTAATATTATGAAATAAAATACATTTTATATATTTAACTATTTTTAGTATAATATTTAATATTTAAATATTATGTATTTACTATTTATATACACTATGTTTGCTATACAAAATATATAACTTTACACATATTATTGGTAAAATATTAAATATAAATATCATATAACTTTTACACATATTATTAAGTAAAAATATGAAATATATTATAAGTTTAATATTTATCTATATTTATTCTTGAATTCATATTTCATCTTGGCTCTGCGAAAAACTCTGCGCCCTCCATGCCGCGATTTGCAGAAACCTCCATTGGCTGTGCACCATTCGAAATCTCCCGGGATGGCATGAGAGACATCAACATGGGGTCGCCCTCTGGAATGAGCGGCAATACAGGCTCCTCAATGATGCGCGCAACAGAGGGACAATCAAAACATGCAGTCCGTGAAGGCCATTTGAATGGAAAATACGCTGAAAACCAGACATTTTATTCAAACAAAAGGGCTCAGGATTTGATCTTCGCCAACACTGTTAGGGCCTCATATTTGCAGAATGGGCGCATGAGCAACCTGGGCCTGCGAGGGTTAGGGCACGACTCGTGCAACGTGTCTGGTGGCGGGGGTCCCCATTCGGATCCACAATGTGCCGTCACAACTGCAAATGGCACCCCGGACAAACTCTGTCTGCATTTCCCTCTTCGTATTTCATCATCAACAACGGAAATCTGTTTGGACAGCCTGGCCTCGGATAGGGAGGGGTTTTTGTCCGATCATGCATTGATTTGTCGGTTCATGCATACTTGGCCGAATTTACGCGATTTGCACGCTTGGGTCTCAGAAAAATCGAAGGAATTCATGGAAGAAGAAATCTGTATCTACCCCTGTGCAAAGGGTTTCTTCATTTTAGAGTTTGATTCAGAGGAAGACAAAGAGTTGGTGCTGGAGAACGACCCCTGGTTTTGTCAAGGATATTTTCTTTGTATGAAACCGTGGTTTCCCGATTTCGATCTGCGAACAAAAAACTTCACTACTGCCTTTTTATGAGTAAGACTTCCATTTCTTCCTATTCACACTCATAATGAGTAAGATGTCATTTCCTTGGCTTCTATTCATATCATCATTTTTTTCTAAAAAGTATGCAGAATCCTCCTTGTTTTTAATGGAACCATGCTCGATGGAGGAAAGTCGAGCTCCTATTGTTCCCATCTTTGATGAGTTTCAACCTTGCAACCTTCGAAAGAATGGAGGAGTGTACTCAAGAGCATTGGGAAAATATTGTCTCACTGGCTGAGTGGATGGTGAGATTGTTGAAAAATGGAGAGCCACACTTCGAAGGGAATGTTTTTGGAAGAGATTGCAGAGTGTATAGTGCAAGGGAAAATGCTAATTTGAGGTTAAGAGTGATATCTTGCATATTTTGCAATGTCCTCTGGATTTTAGAGGCCCTCTCTTTCTTATCTTTTCAATTGAAAATATATTTGAAGGACAGACCAACACGAAAAGATGTTGCTTATAGGGCCAACGTTTCTGCCATACTAGATAATAGTTCTACATAGTTGGTGATTCTTTTATTGTGGATTGCACTTTGACTATGATAGTTTTTTCACAACATAAATGTGCTTCACTTATGGTAGCATGCATTGCAATTTATCCATGAAACAATTTAGATTGTCTCCCTTTGTCGTGAAAGAATATTGGTGGCATAAATTGCTTTCTCTTCATCATATGGAATGAAGAAATGGATATCCAAGTTTGAGAATCACAATTGCTAACTCTTGCAAGAGTAATCTAAAGGATGAACTGGGATTTTTGATTTGTTTTATGAAATAAGCAAACTGTACAATCCGGTTCATGCAAGGTTGTAGAAACATCTCACATAACTCTACTTCTCTATTTTCTTAATATAGAATTGATGTTGCAAGTGTTAAATCTTTCCAAAGTTAATGTTTACAAATAATTTTATAAAATAGCAATGATATTTTATTATATATTTGAGATTATTTTCAATATTAGAGAAAATGGGTGTTATATCTCTTTTTAAAATTTTATTTCGAAGAGGTTATCTTTCTTTCTTTTCAGAATCTTCTCTTGATTTAAATAATTAATCATTCAAATTTAAAGACCAATACAATTCAATTGAACTAAAAAATATAGAAATAGAGGTTTATTTCCCCTTACAACTATTAAAAGTATATAAATCAAAAGCTTTTATATAGCAAGAGTTTTCTGGATTAGATTGTGTCAAAGTTTTTTGCATCAACATTTCGAATCACACTCTGTGATTCCTTTGCTCTCTTCTACCCTAATGATGAATCACAAAGTGTGATTCGAAACGTTGATGCAAAAAACTTTGACACAATCTAATCCAAAAAACTCTTGCTATAATTTTCAGGGATTGTGGAAATCTATTATCACTTAAAAGCTTTTATACTTAAAAATATTTTGAGTTTTTTGAAATTAGAATTTAGTTTACTTTTATAATGGAGAATGATTTGCATGCAAAAAGAGGAAAAAAATAGAAAGGTTGCTTTTATATCTAAATTTTACTGTTGATTCTAAAAACTACATTTAATAATTGTTGAATTATTTTAAAATGAATATATAATTTTATTTAATTCATTTGTATTACAACTAGATAATAATAATAAATATGTTAAGAACAATACAATAAAATATTCAATTTTAAAGAACAATACAATCTAATTGAACCCAAAAAAGAAAAAGTAGGGATGCATTTCTCTTGCAAACATATTAAATAGATTTAAATAAAAAATCTTTCCCATGTAAAATATTTTATGGTTTTTTTGAAGCTAAAATTTAGTATAATTTTAAAAAATGAAATGATTTGGATGCAAGCAAAAAAAAATAGAAAAGTTGATTTTATATATAGATTTTAGTTCTTAATGATATCTCTTGACATATTTTATATGTATTAATATTTAATATATGTATGCTAGTATTATAATATTTAGATATTCTATATTTAATATTTATATACACTATACATTATTAAATATAAATATAATTTTTTACATATATTACTAATTAAATATATTATAAGTTTAATATTTATCTATATTTATTTTTTAAATATATATTATATTTATTAAAAATGATTAAAATATTAAATATATTAGAAATTTAATATTTATCTAAAATTGTAAAATTAGCAAAGTAATTGCGGATTGTTAGGTTGTTTAGAGTATAAAATATGGGCATGACACCTTTCGAATCAACATACAATATAAATGTAAGCGTCAACATCATACTATAAGTTCTAGTATTGACATTGATGTTAGAAATATTTACATGTTATCATTTTTATCTTAAAAATATTTTATCCTTTATTGGTTAGGTAAATTTGTGGAATTGTATTTATTTATTTATTTATTGCAAAGCATTTGGATACTTTTGTTTATGATTTATTAAGATGTCAACTTGATGATCATGGTAAATTAAATAGTTGATATCAATAAAAGATTTTAATAGTTACTAATTTTAATTCAAATAGTTATGGGATAATATTTATTAAGTAATATTTAGTATTTGATTTCTAATCAATGAGTTCAGATAGTTATCATATTGATTTGTAATTGCATGATTAATATTATCGTCAATTATGAGATAAGTACCTAAATATAGAAGTTATGCTCCTTGGTGTTGTTCTTTCAACCCCTTTTGTAAAAAGATTATGAGTAGTATTTTAGTGATTATGATATTTTAATGTTCTTAGAGAGATTTTATATATTATTATAAGTTTGCTTTGATATTAAAATTTTATCTTTCAATGGGATAGTTGTTGTAAATGATTACTAATGGTATATTCTTTTGGAATGTTTTATATACACACCTTGTCTAGGCTATCCATTATGGCTAAATGCATAATATTAGCATGTGCATATGTGACCTACTTAGTTGCATGTATATGTTGAAGCCATCAATCTGGTACTCACTTAGATTCTAATAAATACACACTAATATCCATAGTCTTGATTTATAAAATTAGTATTTGGAACATTTATTTATAACTTGCAGTAGAACTCAATAGTGGTTTAGATAACATGATATTGACCATTATCGCCATGTTCTATCATTGTATGTGTGGCTTTCCATTAACATTTTATATAGTATAATTAATGTTATATAGTTTTGGCAAACAGTTATATCTCTAATCATATTAGTTTTGATATCGTGTGGTTGAGTTGCAAACATTGAATATTGCAGATCAACATTAATATTTTAGGGAAAATTAAATAACTAATGGGAACTATTGGATAAATATATTCTTAGTGATTTAAAAAAAAAAGAATGTAGAATGCTATTACCTTTATGATATTTGTTTATATATGAGTTATTAAGTTTAAGCATAATTTTGTGTAAGGATGACATGACCTTGCTTCAAAATAAATATTAAGTTGTTTATCATTATCATGTCATAGTGTAGTTCCTATCCGAAAATCATTAATACAAATTCTTTTGGTGGTCATTCATTAGTCTATGGTATGATAGTTATTAATGGAAAGGTATAGACAATTGAATAGTTGTTCTTGTGACATAGCGTTATTATTATTTGGTATAGTGTTATTATCAGTATTTTTGACATTAGTATGGTCTTCATTATGATTATAAGAGATGGTGATTTTATTTTATACATTTTAGGAAACTTTCTTAGTTAGGTTAAATAGTACCTTTTGACAATTGTGGTTATTATGATTTATATAGTGAGACAAATTAGGAAATATATTTGTTGATGTTAATATCAAGGGTCTTAGTGATAAAGATTTCTTCACTTAAATCAGTTATCATTATTATTGTGGTGTTATTATAACCAATCTTGTTATCTTAGTGAGAATCCCTCATAGTTAACCATTAATGTTATTCTTGTATGTATTGAAGTTTTGTAAAACCATTTGTGCGTTAAACCTAGATGGTTATATGAGCTGGAGAAAACTCGAGATGAATAATAACTGCACATCTATAACCACTCTAAGAATCATTCATTAATCACATGCAAAATCAATATAGTTAACCCACATAATATGCCAAATGTCATTAAAGCTTGCAGAGATAGGATAATGTCAAATGTCAATGGTTTGAGGGAAACATTATGCAAATACCAACATTTAATCATCAAAGTTCATGACATCAACCAACAAATAGACTATGAATTCTACCCAAAACTAGACCAAAACTAGGCTATCAGGCTTCTCGGTCTTTATTGTTGAAAAAAGCTTTTCTTACAAGTAACCATTCCAACATATATCTCTTACCATAAGAGAACTCAAGCCTCACCTATTTCTCCAAGTATCCATGAGGACCTGTAACCAACCAATCCATGCCAAACTTCAAATGCAACATAACACTATCATGAAGTAATGAAGCAAATGATTAATGTACCCAATACATAAGAGAACTACACAAGATCAATGTCAAAGCTCCAATCATGAATCAAGAACATAAACATGACAACATGATCTAACCATCTCCTCCAAGGAGATCACATGCATCATAACATACATAAACATCCTAGTCTCAAGAGAACAAGTACCATGCCAAACTCTAAACACATATCAAGATTAAACCATGACATAATAGCAACCTCTCTAAACCAAGAAAAAAACATATCCCAATCACATGAAGATAACCTTACCAATGATGCATCCATCGCCACTGCCAACAACTCCCACTAAACCATGGTAGCTACACATGGCATCATGACTACCATCTTCTTCATGAAGATCACTCTTTAACATCAAGCAAAGAGTCATTACTAACACTTTTACATGAAATTATCAATGCATGATTACCGTCATCCAAGGATTCCTCTGTAGAAGAATCAAAACTCTTTTTCTTGTTCTTACAATCCTTCTTCACATGTCCTAGTTTCCCACAGTTCCAACACTTTACCTTACTCCATCCTTAGACTTACCCTTTCCCTTCCTTGTCTCCTTAGGTTCCTTTTTCTTAGGCCTACCTTTACAAACAAGGCATCTTGGATTTTGCTTTAGACTTCTCCTCATCTCCTATGAGAGGAGAGTAGGAATTATATTGTCCATCTTCGATCTCGCACTCACTACCACACATAACAACAATTAGATTTTCCCAAGATTCTCGTAAAGAACAAAGTAACAAAATGCATTTATCTTCATCTTCTAGCTTTACATCTACGATGCTAACTAACTTAGAATCAAATTAAAAGCATTCAAATGATTTGCAACAAAATCACCATCTTTCATCTTTAAAGAATACAACTGTCTTTTTAGATACAACTTATTAGTAAGACTTTTGGTTTGATAGATATCACCTATTCTCTTCCACAACTTATATGCAGTAGTTTCTTCTTAAACATTCAAGAGAACAACATCAATAAGACATAATCTTATGGTCCCTCTTTCTTTCTTATCAAGCTTAGCCCAATCCTCATCTGACATCGTTGTAGGTGACTTTGTCTCATTACCAACAACTAACCACTGATCTCTCTCTTCAAGGAGATCCTCCATTTTTAGTTTCCACATCTGATAATTAGATCCATTGAATCTTTCAATATCTAAACGAGAATTAAAACTCATTGTAAGAAACTTATTTTCCAAAATCAGCAATAACACAATAGTATTTAAGCTCCCACTACAACCAAAAAACCTTCAAACTTTTAAGAGAAAGGCATCCCAAACTCTACCCCATCAGTTAGCTCTGATACCAAATGTTGAAAATGGAGGTAATTATATAGCTTTAAAACTTGTAAAACTATTATACTGTCGATCTATTTAAGTGTTCTTTGTTACAAATTCTTTGTGCATGACTATTTGTTTAGATTCATTTTACCATTTGTAGAAGTAGACATAAGATTGTAGAAGAATAAGACCAGAAGATAGAAGTGACACAACATATACCATGGAGAAACCCTTTCGGGAAAAAAATCCACCACTAGAATCAATAGTGCTTGTATTATTTAACCTTAGAAAAAGATTACAATAATTCTTTATCAATCCTTGCTTGAGATGCTTCTTTTGCCTTCAACAATTCTTCTTCACAACTTGCAATAAAATTTGATAAAACTCTCTTCAACTTGTTGCAATTTATAGACAATAATGAGCTTTGTAAACTCCAAAGAGTTTACAATTACAAAGCACAAATTTTATCTCACAAAACCTACGCCTATTCTTTGCAAGTAGAGTTCTTCCGTGAAAAACAACGTCAAACCAAGTCCATCAATTTGGGTGTCCCAAACTAAAGTCATAACTCAACATTGATTCCAAAGATATCTTGTAAGCTTCTCCTCAAAGTTGGCGCCCAAGAATGGTCCCACTTAACTCAGCCTTATAAAATATCTTCTCATGCAAAAGTGTTAACTCCAAGATGCCAACTTGGGTGCCCAAGGTGGGTCCAAGTCAATCTCTGTTAACTGAAACATATCTTTCCATCAACTCATGCAAACAGGATGCATGATTGATCATGCCCACTTAACTGAATGTATCACCTGTTATCTGTCATGCAACTCAAGTCATTAGTCATGCATTCCAAGTCAACTGAAGTCAACTAGCATTCAACTGAAACTAACTACATGCAACTGAAGATAACTGAACCATAACTGAACTAAACTGAATTAAACTGAATTGAACTCCATGCATGTAAATATCAATTCCTAACTTCTAGGATCTTTAAATGCATTACTGAAGTGTTATCTTTCCTCCAAACAGTTAACTTAACTCAAGGTGAGTTCCACCTTCCATGTGGGTGCCCCATGTGCTCCTATTTTGTAGGAGATCTTCATGGGCATCCCCACATGTTTCTATCATTTAGAATTAATTATAAATGTCAATTTACATGTTCATTTCATTCAAATTTAATCTCTTTCTAATCCTAGTGTTGGGAACACTTTCCAAGGACTTAGGAGATACATGAAATATGTTTAGGATTGCAATTAAATGGCATCCTATTCCCAACAATTTCAAATATTTAATAGAATACTAAATTAAAAGTAGTGAAACTATTATAGATGAAAGGAGGAGTAGATCAATTTTAATTAACAATGTCTAGTTAATTAGCGAAGAAAGGGCCTCTTAATGATGGATAACAAGATGGATCAATTAAGTTGTTCATTTATTAACTATTGGAATCATAGTATTATTGATAGCTCATCCATAATAACTATTTCACATTAATACTATTTTATAAGGCGTATGAAAACCATTTGGTATTTAATCCAAATATTCAATAGGATAATTAATTTAAATTTAACCAAAATATTATAAATGAAAAATTGAATGTATCTAAGTATTCTTACCTAATTAATCATGAGAAAAGACTCTTAACATTGGAAGAGGAAAGCAAACCAACTTAGTACTTTCATCAATATATTTCTATGAGTAATTAAAAGGGCTATATTCAAGTATTATTATTATCAAGACTCTAGCTTTTAATCCACATAAATTCTAAATCAACTAATTAGGGTCAACTATTCTACACTCAAAACAATTTGATCAAGTTGAGATAACGATGGTATCTTAAGACAAATCAAGGACAAAGATTCAAATTAAGTGATACGTTAATTGGTGGGATACTAATAACAACACTATTTCCTCAAGACATTTCTAAGAGGTTAAAGTCAAATATCAAATAAAACTTGACTGAGGGAGTTGACCAACAATAACCTATAACCAATTAAATTGTGTTGTTCATCAATCAATATAATTTTGTCAAATAATGTTAGACTTAGAAGTTGCATTGTATAAAGGTGGCATGATGTGTATGTGTTAGGTTGTAAATCTATGCAATTTTAAAAAAAAGTTGTGATGGTTGTGTTAGATCCACATTAAAATGTCGGCATGACAGTGATATTATCACTTTGAATCATGAGAAAACATAACTTAAAAAGGAATGAGAGAAAATGTAAATATTTATTTTTTTTAAAAATAGATTTTTAAAGTAGTGATATCTATTTTTTTTTTAATTGTTAAAATTGTCAAATGGTCAAATCTTTCTCCGTCGTCTTGCATCATTCTAACACATTTTGAACCGTCGATCACAGTCGATCGAAAACATATAGGAAATGCTTTCAATGTAATGAAATTAACCCCATGTCCCCATGTGGTTGCTTAAATGTGTTTTTGGCTTAAATTTAAGTAGGATGATAATGTGAAATCTTTCCATTATTTAATGGAGCAACTACTGTTTAGGAATTGAAAATAAGATGTAAAAAAATGGGGAGGGGGAGGCGGAGGAGGACAGGGGGGCAGGCTGGAAATAAGCAACAATTGTATATTGTCAAAAATCCACATGGCTCCACAAATTTCTTTCTTTTTTAATATTTGCTTTTGTTTTTGTTTTTTTTCAACTTTTTATTGTACAAATTATTATTAATACTATACATACAAATTTAAGATGACTATCTAAAAATAAGCAAAAAAATAAATATTCATAGGACCACTAGGGGAGATGACCCAATAGTTGTGCACCCCAACTTCATGCTTCTAATTATCCTACGTGGAAATTTCAAATCACTCCCAATTTTTTATAGCAGCTTCCTTGGCAAGTCCCCTGCTTATAACTAAGGTTTCAGGGCCACATCAACATGCTTTTTGTCAAGGTGTCCAAAAAGGCCAAAAGAAAAAGTGAGACCAATACTTGTGCATTCACAACATGTTTTATTGAGCGCTGATGTGGAATCACATGATTGGTTGCTTTTTAGATCAAAGGAATACATTTTGTTTAATTATGGGTAGTTAACATGAACACTAACAACTTTAAAGTCACAACTATTGGTCCAATATTGATAAAAATATTGGATATTATATAGGGGAGAGGGGCCCATAATGGAGCAAGGTCAAATACTGGGGATAGAAGTAGTCCTCAATGGGTCTTATAGTGGAGCACCTTAATATCCAATTGTAAAACATTTTTTATCCATTAAGTACACAAATTGACAAATCATGTGATGCCACATCAACGCACCAATAAAATATGACTTAGTGCACCACTGTCGCTCTCACTATTTTTTTGGGCCTTTTTGGATACCTCAACAAAAAGCATGCTGATGTGGCATCATATTTGATGATGTGGCCCTAAAACGAAACATAGAAGCACGTAAGTTGCCAAATAAACTGCTGTACAAAATTGGGAGTGATTTGAAATTTCCACATAGGATTTTGAGAAATGCAAAGTTAGGGTGCTCCACTATAGGCCCCTCTCCCCTAAACAACTACTATCACAACTATTGAAACATGCTTAGGTACTAGGTCCTCTCCCCTAGCTCCACAAATAATTCCTAAATAAGTTGAGCAATAAATGCTAATCAAAATAAGCTAAGCAATTGCATAGAGACCTACACTAAGCTATGATTTATATAATTAGCTATATGTTTATCCTTTGTTTCATTATAAAAAAATTAACTTAAAAAGGAATGGGAGAGGATGTAAAAATTTTATTTCTAAAAAAATAGTTTTTTAAAGTACCTAGTTTGTTTGACTCATGAGAAAAATATAACTTAAAAAAGAATGGAAAAAAATGTAGAGATTTGACTTTTAAAAAAATTGCTTTTTAAATTAGTGACATCAATTGATATTAGATTTTTTATATCCCTAAAATTGTCCAATGATCAAATCTTTCTCGATCGTCTTGCATCATTCTAACACACTCTAAACCTTCCATCATATTGATTGAAAATGCTATCAATGTAAACTTTATAATTTAAAACTTTTAACTTTAATTTAAAAATATATATATATATAATAGAAAACTCTTTTTTATGATTATTTAAAATAATAATTTAAAACTTTTAACACTCAAATTTTTTAATAATAAAAAATTTGAGAAAATATTGTTCTTTTCCTTACGATTATTTAAAATGATTATAAAATAGGAGAGAGGGTCCAATAGTGGGGATAGAAGTAGTCTTTAGTGGGCTCCATAGTGGAGCACCTTAATATCTAATTGCAAAACACTTTTTATCCATACTGACAAATCATGTGATGACACACTAGCGCACCAATAAAACATGACTAGTGCACCACTATCGGTCTCACTTTTTTTTGGACCTTTTTGGATACCTCAACAAAAAGCGTGCTGATGTGGCATTATATTTGATGATGTGGCCCTAAAACGAAATATAGAAGCATGTGAGTTGCCAAATAAACTATTGTACAAAATTGGAAGTGATTTGAAATTTTCACATAAGATTTTGATAAACGTGAAGTTAGGGTGCTCCACTATAGACCCCTCTTCCATGGTACATCCTGCAAATAATCGACTCCCTCGCCGAACATGGAGTTTGTATCGAAGAAAACAAAACTCTGTTTTGGCTTTTCATTCAAACGCCGGAATTTCATCGAACGCGGTGTTTGCTATGTGAAAGCTTAGACTTCACGCCTCCGTTTCTAACGTCAATGTTTCATCATTAACGTGGAATATGAAGGAAAACGCGTTTTGACTTATAACACTAATTCGTAACAGTAAAAAGAATATTCTAGAATAATATTTAGTGCTAACGGTCTAGATTTTTGATTGCAGCGTCTACCCAGCCATCGCCATCACACTGCGCACCTGATTTTCAATAAATTAATAATAAATACGGTCAATTGTGCACTAATTCGTAGATTTTTGTATGTTTGTGTGGGCTCCACGTCTATTTCTTCTGTTTTTGTTTCCTGCGCGTGGGCGATTACTTGGGGAAGAATTCAAAGTCACCGGTTGGACAAATAAAGCGAGGTGCGAATCTTTGAATATTAATTGCATGTTTGGAGCCAAGCAATTGGGCTCGTGACCGATTTGTCCGTTGCATTCACTTATAAAATTTGCATGTGAATGTTGAATTGTGATTCTGGGCTTGTCCAAAGAATTCGGAATTTTAGCGACTGTTGGGTGTCTCTGGTTTCTGTTGAAATTTGTTTAGCCTTTTGGTGGGCATTTGTTTTTCTTTTCCAACTCCTTTAAATTTAGATCAGTACAAAGACTGCTCTAAATCTTGAATGAGTTCGGTAACTATGGGGAAAGGCGAAGGAGTGGCTTGGAGGAAGAAGCTAAGGGTACTGGGCCTGCATGGATTCAGGACAAGTGGAAGCATTCTGGAAAAACAGGTTGGGAAATGGGATAAATCAGTGCTTGAAAAGCTGGATCTCTGCTTTCTTGATGCCCCTTTTCCAGCTGAAGGGAAGTCAGACGTGGAAGATCATTTCCCCCCTCCTTACTATGAATGGTTTCAGTTTAATCGTGTGAGTTTTCTTTCGCTGGCACTCATCTCAAATCAGAAAAGATTAAGCCTCATTGCCATCTCATGAAGTGGGCACTTGTATTTTTGCAGGAATTTACAGAATACCGAAACATGGATAAATGCATGTCTTACATAGAAGAATATATGATAGAACATGGCCCCTTTGATGGCCTACTTGGGTTTTCTCAGGTATTTCATTTAATGTCCTCTGCAGGCAAACGCTTTAAATTGTGCTCTTATTTTTTGCTTATTGTAGTTCACTGATTTTCAAAATTTTTGTCTTTATTCAGGGCGCAATTCTTTCAGCTGGTCTTATAGGTCTTCAATCAAAGGTGAACTATGATATTTAGTATTTGTTGGAGACCTTGAAATTTTGTTTGTAAGAAAGAAACATTACTTGATTCTCAATTTTACATTTTCTTTGGCAGGGCTTGGCTCTAACCAGAGTTCCACCACTTCAATTTGTGATAATTGTTAGCGGAGGCAAGTTCAAAGCAGCCAATATTTCACAAGCTGCTTATTCTTCGGCTATCAAATGTCCATCCGTTCATTTTCTGGGTATGCATTTGGACTCAAATTCATGATGGAGAATAATGGATTTCGGTTTTTAGCACTTAGTCCCAATATTGTCCTTTTCTTTCAAGCAAATGAGGAATTTTGACAATAATATATCTATTTCAAGTTTACAATAATGATGATGCTGGAATATATAACAGGCTAAACAGTGAAGGAACAGGAAACGTAGGATAGCCTCACTAATAAGAAATGGTTGATGTGGTCAAGGAAGGGGTTCCTATTAAGGACCACCTAATCCTTGCAGCCTTTAGTAAGTAAACAGGGCAAGTTAATTCCGCAGAACTCCAAATATCTAGTAGAGAAAAGATTCACTCATTGCTTTATAATGGGTGAAAATACAGATACAACCTCACAGTTACAGTTCACAACCAAGATCATGGTATTCAATAAATAAGACGAATAAACAGACAGACCATTCTCCAAAGCTTGAGCTAGATTCTCAAAATAATTAAGGTTCCTTTCAGTTCTACTGATGCTTGAACTTTCTTCTTAGGATTGTTTGTAACTCATCTTGTTTTAAAAACTCTAAAAGAGGTCATTGAGGATTCCTTAGTGTTGATAGGAAAATGATTGTAAAGGCTTGTTCTTGGAAGCCTATGAGTCTTTGAGAGTTGTATCAGAAGTTTAGTGAGTGTGAGAGCATAGACGAGTTTGTATGGTGTAAGACATGGCTGTGTAGGTGAGAGGAAGTCCTTGTAAGCCTTGTTTTTCCCTATTTGGTTTTCTCCAGCTCATATTGCCGGTATTTCTCATTCTTAGTCCTGTTTTACGCTCTTTGCGTGTAGATACACAGTTAACTACCTTGTTCTATGCTCTAAGATGCAAGTGTAGGGACATAGGTTTTTCTCGAAATAGGTTTTTCTCTATACTTACGTTTTAGGGATACCAATTTCAACAACTTAGTAGAAGTGAATTATACGATCTGTTGTGAGGAGCTAGGTAGTAGAATACCCACATTAGTTTATGAATCACTGAGATGCTTGATTTTTCTGTTGGATTTGAATCTTGATTTGACATTTGGAGGTTACCAAGAGACCAAGATGCCACCAAGTAAAATGAAAAATTAAAGACCAAACATGATATAGAAATGCAAAAAAGATTTGAAATTCAGTTCTGAAGAAAATAGCAATTGTGTAAGCCACGAGAAACCTCTGATAGAGAAAACTATGACAAAAGAATTGCAGAATGAAATGCTTTGACATAAATTAAGATCTAGAGATCAGGAAGAATCAATAGATTGAGGATTTTAATGCCACCTGCATGATAGCCACTCAGTTAATCCAATGTCATGTCACCCAACATGTAAAAAATTATGAACTGGTATGTTTTACAGAGTCAGGTAACACATATAAGACATTAGACAACTATTCAAGAACTTGATGGAGCGGTGAATGCTGAACCAGGCATTGATTCAAGACAACTGTTTGTGTGGCAGAATTTGCAAGTTGGATTAATATGGATGGGTCATTTGACACAAGAAACTTTTTTGATATTAATGTAGGTGGAAGAAATGCATGAATTCTGTTGGTATGCTTGAGGAGAAGGCTTTCAAGGATATCTGTGAAGTGCATTTTAAAACCTCAAGTGAATTCTAAATACCATAGTTCACATACTCGAACTTGACTTGGACTTAGTAGACAAAATAAATCCAACTTGGCAAAAATTAGGCAACTGAAAAAATTACTTAAATTTCATTAAAAACACAAATTTTATGCAAAATTAAGCTACAAAATGTATCCAATGAGTCTCTAGAACATTGGGGAAGTGTTTTCTATTAGATTTGAATACAAATAGAGTACAAAATTGCATCATGCAGATACATAGCTAGTTGATAACTATTATGAATTCATGTTGATTGTCTTTGAAAATTTATAGGAAAGTTGCAAATTACAAGATTTTACTATTTCCTTTTACCATTTTAGTGAAAAATTGGGGCGAGGGTCTAGTTTTCACACTCAGTTACAGCTCCTCGCTCAGCCTAGAAGGCTATGCCTATGGCTCCACCTTGCTACTAGATGACAATGACTCCTTTGCAGTTCATTGATGCCATCTAATCCAATTTCTTGCTTCTACTCCAACCATATCCTCCATAGTCTACCTCTTAAAATCAACAATCTTGTTCTTTGTAAACTAGGAGGACTCCTCATCTTTGTGTAGTCCAATCACTATAGGGTTCAATCTCATCCAAATCAAAATCTTGTTCTTTGTAAACTAGGAGGACTCCTCATCTTTGTGTAGTCCAATCACTATAGGGTTCAATCTCATCCAAATCAATAAGCTCCTTTGATTTGTCCTCCATCTTTTTTGTGCAAAGTTGAAGGTTGTATTGCACAAATACAAGGTCATTGAAACGGTGTTGAGCCAACTTAGTGTGCTTTTTTGAGGACTCCTCATCTTGTGTAGTCCAATCGCTATAGGGTTCAATCTCATCCAAATCAATAAGCTCCTTTGATTTGTCCTCCATCTTTTTTGTGCAAAGTTGAAGGTTGTATTGCACAAATACAAGGTCATGGAAACGGTGTTGAGCCAACTTAGTATGCTTTTTTATGTGAATGAATTCAAAAAAACTCCTGTTGCATTCATAGCTAAAAGTGCTACAAGGTTGAGACAAAATTTAGAGGGTTAACCTTTTAAGATTTGAGGTATTTCCACCCAATCTTCCCACCAAGCACCTACAAATAAGATATTCAAAAGTTTGCAAGCAAGAAATAAATTATTAATAATTGTAATTTCTAACTTGTAAGATGTAAATAAAGACTCCAATTTTCTCTACTTGGTGTTTGGATGGATCTCCCTCAAATGGCTAGTATCAAAGAAAAGAGCTTTCCTATAGAGCGCTTTTAATTCTGCAACTTTGAAATAATGAGGTCCCTTACCCCAACCTCGTGTGTCATCCTCTCAATGCATGTTGAAAGGTCCTCCACAACTTCACCATTAGGATCTATGAAGTTATCAA
>VDFB02027803.1:158824-204261 GCA_007258455.2 Sequoia sempervirens | reverse complement strand
TTTCCATGGAACAAATATGTACATATAATTGTAACTTACACAAAATGATTTACAACTATGTACAAATTAAGTTATAAGTTCTCATTTGAACATTTATAGGGTTACAAGTGAACTTGAAAACCATGGATATAATCTAAGTCAAAGATCCGTTCATCCCGCTTCTTCAATAACATGTAGAATTTTTGATGATCATCACTATCTAGTCTCCATTTTCTTCAGCCATGTGCATGTGGAACTGCATGAAGATGTATAGTGGTAGCAATTATTAAGTGACTATATTGATATACCTTGTTATCAAGTTGATAGTCAACAAAATGAATCTCATAACAAATAACTTTGGACTTGTTTTGTAGATATGTCCCTTGCACTACAACAAAACCTGCATGGTAAACATGAACCTAAGGTAAGACATATGAACGTGTGCAAAATTTTCGTGCTCAAGGTTTGTACAATATATATTTAATGTTTATAATGTAATGTGCACATGTGAATACAATGTATATAAAATTTTAAATTCAAACTCACATGTGGGAAATGACATTCCATCACTTATTTCAAGTTTTGTTAGCTTATTCCTCTATTTTGTGTAACGCAATAAATAATAGCTAACACCTTCGATGTTTCCAGGCTCTACTATGACTACAAAAACATCTCCCGTACACCAAATTTACACAAAAAATTCTAAAAAAATTAGAAATGTCTCTAAAGATCATTAACTAGATATATATAATATTTAAATTATTGAAAACTTACACGTGTACCTTTTCTAACCAATCCTGAAATATGGTCATAATCAATTGAAATCAAAGGAATGTCTTCAAATCTTTCTTCCCTCGCTTTCATCATATGTTTCTGAAACAACTAGTGGCGCCGTATCCCATTTACCAACATATCCAAGTTCTTGATTGTTGCATGCATAATCAAATTTTCCCTCAATGCACTCAGTGCAAAAACAAGAGTAATCCCTTATGTCTAATATCCATCCATGGCGACTATTTGAACTCCTAACACAATGCAAAGATCTTATTTTTTCTACCCTCTTGCATCCATGCATCGATCTTCTATCCACACCTAGATACATTTGTACAACAAAAAACTTATGCGAACAAATAGGTATATATATATTTTAAATTTAAGTAAATTCAAATTTTTGATTTAATGTAATTTATACATACCCGATATCTCCCAAAACACTTTGTGTGGAATGTGTCAGTTTGTTCTTGAAGATGTGCCGACCACATTTGATGCAAAGTGTTTCTTGCACCATTCAACAACATCATGTGCATTGTCTAGACGATCTTCGATCCCATTCCCAATCCCTTTCCATGCCCACTCTAAAAAAAACTCCAAACATGTGGTATTTTGTAGATTTTATGATATCTACAAAGTGCATAGAATGGTTGTGAAGATTTGAATTGTGCCGCACATCCATCTGACCATACAAAATGATTTTCAAATTTTACACCCCTGCTTCTCAAATTCTCAAAAAATATTGTAAAGTAATGTTGGACAAAAAGTGTGTCATGCTCTTTATCATCACTAATATAAAAGTGATATTCTTTCTTAATGGATCGTTCTTCATCTGTACTCTCAACACCATCCAATTCTGATTGTGCATGTCGATAACACACATGAACCATAATAGTGATCTGCTTTGAAAAGTAATACTCTGATTGAATCTCCTTTTGATGTACAAAGGAGTAATTTTCTGCAAAGTCAACTACTGATAGAACTGTTCCACGTGGGAAAGTATCTCTCAATGTTTGGAATTTTTTTGCTTGCCACTTAGCAAAAAAGGAATGATGTATGTATGGTCGTATCAATTTTCGAAAAATCTTCCATAAATTTTCCAATGGGATTCTCCTCTTCTACATAGTTCAACCTTGTGGATTCTTTCCCAAAAATTGTTTGCAACTCTACATACTTGTACCTGCGTCAGTAAAATATGTGAATAACTAATAAACCACACTTGATCAATGAAACATTACATCAAAGAGAATCCAAATAACAATATGTGAGAAATTGAAACAAATAAACTCTCTAAAAATAGTACTTACCTCTTGCCATTTACTATCTTTGTTAGGTTAGTATCCTCAATTCTTGAAGGAAATTTAGCCAAATTTCCACATCTCACAAATTCCTTTTATGCAGCTTATTTGAGGTCCATTTTCATGATCACATAATATAGACTTTATGAACAAACTTGCCTATTTAGGAGATGCATTTTGAAACCCACATCTTTCTTCTCTCATCTTTCGAAACATCTGATAGTAGAGATCAAATTCAATATGATAACGACAGCAACAAGTTTCAAAAAACTTGTTTATCTTCACATAATATGGCTTTAACCTTTAAAACATTGTTTGCCCAATCTTTATATGAGGATATGCATTACAAAAGTTCATATACATCTCAAATTGTGTTATGTCTAGCCAATGTTTGATATGATTTTCATTAATACTAGGTCCAATCATGTGTCTCATAACATCTCTAGTATTTGATGATGGACGAGTCTAATCATGCCAAAAACCTGAGATCGAGTTCTTAACATCTTCAATCATGTCAGAATAGGGAGCTCCACACATAATTGCCAAATTTCCTTCTAAACTCTCATCCAAAAACTCTCTTTTTCTCATATTTTATCAATGTGGTTCTACTATAACAAATTTCAGTTGAAAGTGCAGACATTTTTCTTTTTCTTGCTATATCTTGATGTACAATAGATGTCAACATCACCCTTCTTGTAGTGACTTTATCCACTGATCGAGATCCTTTCCCAATGGAATCTAAACCCTTTTTAACATTTTGAACAATATCCTTTTGTAATCCCATGTGTTTCTTCTTATTTGATGCCAAATGTACACCCAATAATTGTAATGACTCTTTGAGCTCATCACGAAGAAGTAAACGTGATAACAATTCAATTTTTTCAAGTGTATCAAGATGATTGAAATGATGATTGATCATTCCATTTACAGATTTAGTCATTGACCTCTTTCTCTTATTAATATAAGGTTGGCTGGCATAATATTTCAATTTCTCCATATCCATTTCAAGTAAATGATCTAAATTTCTATGAGAAATTTGTTTCGTCACCTTCTCAGCTAGTTTTATATGCTCATCCATACCAGTAGGAGGAAGTGATCCCGACCCCTCTCCAACATGCATTGTTTGAACTTGTGCCTCCTCCCTATCTTCAACGACCATGCATTCTTGAGCGGATTCATTTGATCCAATGTCTAGATTTGGCTCGACTTGAGCATGAAAACTTCCTGCTTGTTGAGCCCTTCCTACATGTCAAAAAATATTTTGCAAACAAAAGTGAGAGATGATGTTATATAAGTGAAGTTTATGTATGAAAGCAAACAAATTGATAAAACATGATGCTATAAGTGAGAGAAGTTTGTGCTAGTTTTATATGCTCATCCATACCAGTAGAAGGAAGTGATCTTGACCCCTCTCCAACAAGCATTGTTTGAACTTGGGTCTCCTCCTAACTTCAAGGTCCATGTGTTCTTCAACGGATTCGTTTGATCCAATATCTAGATTTGGCTCGACTCCAGCTTGAGGAATCCCTAGAGCATAAAACATAAAAATAATTTGAGAACATTGAAGTGATGAAAATGAAAAGACCAAAGACACAAAACAACTACATGCACATGTATGAAAACAAATCCATAAATGCATAGCCAAGGATAGGATACACATAGGTCAAATTCCATGCCAAGCATCAAAGTTTGAGGATTATGCATACAAGTGACTTAGAACTTTTAGGCTAGTGATATAGCAAAGGAAACCCTTAAAGTATAACAAGGTGATCCAAAGAACCCCAACAAAATTGGGCTATAAGATGTTTCAAGGTTTCAAATAAATTTCCAATATGTGCTAAGATGAAAAAAGTTAAAAAATTATGGGATATAAAACACAACCCAAATAATCAACTAAAACCAAACACAAATATTAACACAAAAAGAATTGGCTTAAGGAATTGGAGTCAAGGATCAGATAAACATTTCAACTTACATGACCAAGATGACTTGAGGAAATTTAATAGTATTTATAGTCATTCAAATGCAATGATGGTTAGAAACCTTCAAAAAAAATGTGAGTTAAGACATAATTTAAAGAATAATATATCATATATAACTATTATTCCTTGGCACCATATAGCTTGAGTTAGAATTGGGCATTTATTAAAATATTTTTAAAATATTTTTAAGGAACTATTGATCATTAGATTAAATTCAATGGGAGTTTAGAAAAATCTTAAGCTAATTAGATGTTGCAATGTATATTGGATAGGGGATATTGATCACCAAATATCAACATTAGAATGCTACTTCATTGTACATGAAGGTGTAGTTTCATGAATAATTAAGAAAAAATAATGGTTTCTTTCAAAGTGCAAAGTTAGAATATATAAGAATTTGCAAAGCCATAAAATAATTAATGTGGTTGAAAAAATTATGAAAATCAAAGTGGCATAGTGAGGGACACAAAATTTAAGGTTTCATTGGAGAACTAAGCATGTATTGAAGTACACTATCATTTTCTTCATGAACAAAGTAAAGAGAAAATTGTGTAGATGCAATACTCAACAATGATAATGTGATGACAAAAACATTAAACAAAGGTATTGGTAAAAGATAAGTGTAAGGTTTGTAGGGAAGGATTTAATGTACAATATTTTAGTTTAAGAGTACATTTTAAGTTGGGGTATTGTAAGTTGAAAAATGGTCATACATTAAACATTTCTAATTTTAATAAGAAAGCCAATGCAAAATGTATGCACATACAAATTTATGTTTAGGTGTACTAACCAAATTATTGGGTGGAGTAATGCACAAATTATGGATTCCATCCCATCAAATGAATACTCATGTTTTTTCAAAGTATAAGTCCTAAACACACACTTGAGAGTGAGAGAGAGAAGAAACAAGCATGTACCTTGTTTATTTCTATGATAATTTTCTAAGTTTTGTTCATGCCTCTTATGTTCTTCTTCTTTTGACAATTTTCATTGAGACGCATTTTTTCTTTTTCTTTGTTGTCCCATTTTCTTCTTCAACTTAAAGATGACTCAAAACAAGTCCTCTACCAACTTAGTTAAATTATCCTCCAAATTTTTCCTTGATTGATAAAAATGAAAAGTTGTCGAGCTCCAATATTTTCCTCGTTGATAAATGTGCAAAAAATTCTTCTCCAAAATCTACACTCTAAGTGATATAAATGAGAATTAATCTTGCAATTTGATATCCAGAATAATGAAAAATAAGCTTCTATTTATATGAATATGGGATGGGGAAAAAATTATTCTAGTGTACATGGAATAACTAGATCCTAGTTTAAATGAATCAAGTAATAAACAAACAAGTTATTTCATTGTGAAGTTTGTCGTTATTTAATTCATAGGTATGAACAACATATCTAGTAATTTTAGAATTTTGTTAAAGTATCAAAAATGTATATTAGAGGTATAATTTGAATTGAATTTTCTTAATTATATTTGAATTGAATTTCAAGTTACTTGTCAAAAATGTATAATAGAGGTATAATTTGAATTAAATTTTCTTCATTATATTTGAATTGAATTTCAAGTTAGCTTGTCAAGAAAAGTATAATAGAGGTATAATTTGAATTGATTTTCTTAATTATATTTTGAGATTGAATTTCAAGTTACTTGTCAAAAGATTATATCTTGTTCTCAACTCCAATGGTTCATGTTGCTTAAGTCATTTAAAAAATTATTGTGAACAACATTAATGAAATGAACTTAATTATAAAGTGGCATTGATTTCCTAAAATTCTACTAGAGATCAAATGTATATTGAATATAAGGAAATGTAAGTTGTAAGAGATCATAAAATAAGAAAACATGTATGTATATTGAATATTTAAAGCAAATGCATACATATATTATGTGTAAACATGTTTAAACCATAAGCAAACACATGTACATACATGTAACGGGATTCAATACATATAAACATAACACATATTATAAGAAAATAGGCAAATATATGTATATATCATATAAGAAAATATATGTACATATCATACAAGCAAAATGTAAATTAAAGATCATCAAATGTTGAATACTAAAGATCAACAAATAAGCAAATGTATGTATATCATATAAGCAAATGTAAGTTAGAGATCATCAAATCTCAAATACTAAAGATCGTCATGTATAAGGAAATACATGTGGTAAAGATCATAAATCTAGTGTGCATGGCCTAATATGAATGTCTACTCCTAGTCGAATGGCCTTCTGAATGAGAACAGTCCTGCTCTGATGGATGTGCTAAGCCCTGCAAATAAGATTGTGTACAAGATGTGTTAAATACATATAATTTATATTAAATAAATTTTATGAAAGTTATTTTTAATGAACTTGTATTTTTAAATATCAATCTAGATCTATGCATACATAAATATTGCATGTACATATACACGTGTGATTATATAAAAATGTAAAACTCATATGTCCACTGGCGGCAGATTCATCCACAGAGTCACATCGATCATGCACACGATCTAGACCAAGGCTAGGAGTGATATGAGGTATGTCCACCTATAACAATATATATACATATATATATATATCAACTTACATGAATATCTAGTTAAATAATAATAATAATAATAATGAAAAAAGAATTGAAACATGCACATGCACACATACATGCACATCATCTGATATCGGATGAGCTAAGTCCTTTGAAACATTCACCTCCACCATATCCACCAAACGGTCAAGCAACGAATCAACATCTGCATCCATCCGATCTATCCCATGTCATGCCAGAAATGATGAATGTAGAGGACTATGAAGGTGAGATGGCATCGGCGATGATGAACTAGAACCAATCAACATATCAGTAAAACCCATAGTCTATGTAGCTGTTGAATGAACTGTAGGTGGATCCTGATGCACACTAGTGCTCAGCTGAGAGTGATGGGATCCTAGAACTAAACAACCTATACATCTCAAATGATCTCTAACATGCTCTATACCGATCCCATTGTCTGATGCAATGTTGGCATATGCCTCCAACAGGTCCTTAGCCAAACAATGTAGAGTCATGCGTGCCATATCTCCTATAAGTGCATCAAGTTGTGTAGGAGTAGGGATGTCAACCACTGTAAAAGGATCCATGGTGGTCCACTGTGCTAAAAATGGTGTGGATCGGGAATGTCTGGACATCAAATACTGACCTACACGATCATCATATATCCTAGTGGTGGCATCCGCAATGTCACCTACAGTGTCAATTACTTCCTTTTGGGAAGCAACGACAACCTCATCTGCTATGGGGGCTAGAGCTGGGGTGAGAGAAAGAGACCTCTCACCAACCAATACGCTAAACACTGGGGGTGGTCTATCTGCTCGATGATAGGTGGGCCTATCAGCAATCCTGCCATGCCCCTGACCAGCATATGGTGGAATGTCCAGGTAGTTAACTCTGAGGCCCAAATGGACCTCAGCATACAACTGTTGAACAAAATACAATGGAATCTAGTCATTGTTTGGGTATAGACCATGTGCTGCGAGAAATTGTGGGTAGATCAATGAGGCCATAACATGATCGACACATCTAGTGACCTGGTATCCCCTAACCTTACGCACATTTTGATAAAATGGAAAACAAGTGGATTTTATCATTTCTTTGGTGACACTATCTTGTATTTGTTTAAGGGGAACGTCACCATGTACTCCTTCCCACATGCGGGATAGAATAGTAGCTACTCTATTTGGGGAATATGCACTAGTCCTCTCAAGTTCATCTTTTAGTTTTTCTAGACTATGCAATATTAACATGCATGGTTCACTATATATCCCCGGGTTTGCACCCTGTGCTAATGAATCTCTCAATTTTTTAATCTCATTACTGGTATTTGCAAACAAAGAATCTGGCAGGTGAACATGATCTACATTTTTCTGTTATATATATATATATATATATATATATATATATATATATATATATATATATATATATATACAATACACCTAAAAAGAGCAATGAGACTTTGGTAAATAATATATCTAGATAAAGGGAATACAAATCTAAAATAGTTGTAATAATTCATCTACTCATCAATAATATTTTCATACCATTAACAATTTAAAAGAATTGGAAGACAACTATAATCTATAAACATAGCATCCTTAAATGGTTCAAATTTTAAATGAAACGATGAAAGAGAGAATAAGAATACAAAGATTAGTATAAAATTATTTGAAAATAATTGGGGATAAAAATATTTAATCTAATAGTTGTTAACATAAATGAACTTCAAAATAGGATTATGTAAGTGAAAACAAAGTTCTATTGCCTTCATTGTTATAAATATCTCACTAATCCAACTAAAAAATAATTTGTATCCCTTATATCCTTTCATCCAATGTAGCCTATCTCTTAATTGAGATCCTCTACCACAATTAAGTTCAAATCTTCTAAGTTTTATTTCAACGGAAGCAACCACTCATTGTGTAGTATTAGTAAGTGCTAAACCAAAACAAGTTTTTTTCTATTTGGATCCATTTTTTTTTTCCATTCTAGATCTCTTTCTAGCCATATTCTTATTGTAAGATCATAGTAAGGTAGTGCAATAGATTTAATCGCATCATTCCACATTTGTATCCACTTACCATTTTGAAGAGGTCTAGGAACATCAACCAAAGGGATATTAGGGAAGCAAGGTGATCAATTTGATTGAGGTGGGCAGTGTTGAGCTTGAAGGATAGATTATTAGGTATAAGGAATAAGAAGTTTGAAAAGTTTAAAGAATTGGGAGGTGATATGTGAGATAGGTTTAATAGAATCTACTTAAATAAGGGTGTTTTGTGGAGATGGGACAATGGAAAGAGAAATAACTAAGTTTTAATCTATCAATACAACTAAGTTTCCCTTAGTTCACCATCTCTTTAGTTGGTCCAAGTGAACTAGTGATTAGTATAAGAATATTTTTTGTCTAAAATGGGATCTAAACCCCTCATGGTATTTCTAGTTAGGATGTAGGAATTCAATTATTTTATAGAGAGTTTATGAGAACTAAACCAACTTGTATCTTGGTTTTTTCCACAATATCATATTCACCTCCTTGTAGCCATTTAGTCATAGGGAGGGCATAAAAATCCATTCCCACAATTTAACTTGAGATGAGGAGTCATTAGGAATACAATAAAGAAAAAATGAATAGGTATTCCTTGGATTAGTAGTAAGCACTAAGCACAATTGTTGTTGGGATCCACTCCTCAATAGATGATAAACTTAGCCAAGTATTGGGAAAGGTGGGTCAACCTTGCATCCTAATATTTTGATTTATTATTTTGTCCTCATATTAGGAAATGAGGCATCTCACTTTGTGCTGGTAGTTATTTGTCATTTGTTGAATGCTTCAAGGGAGGTATCTAAGATGTTCTAAGAGCATATAATATTATTATAGCTTTATAAGATGAAACCCTCTTATGACATTTAAGAGAATGACTATAGAATATTTACAGTAATGTATTGACCAACATTATGAAAAATCATAAGAAATCTTTTAAGAAATAGCAACTGTGTCAAGGAAAAAGATGTGGACATTTACAAGAAATTTTTTTTAAGCAAAAGTGGGAGACCACTTATAATTTTATTTATATATAATATTTTACATATAGCTGGTTTAGGCAGACAAACTGGCAAGAAAGAACCAGCAAGAAAACCCCCAGTTGCAGTCCAAGTAACAAATTTTACAAAATATCAAAAAGACCAGTGAGGTCCTAGTACAAATGATGAATTGTCTTATTACAATGTTACAAAAGCACATTGGTTGAATACATCAATACATATTCACATTCTCTTATGCACCCAAAATATCCAAAGAAGACATCATACTAGATATACCCATGACCCGAATACATAACATAGTGGAGATTACAAAACCTTACTAAACATAAGACTGATAAGCTAGGAAGCCACTTTCAAAAAGATGCAGATTTTCCACCAACATATTGAAAGCCATTAACTGAGCTTTCTTTTGTTTCCACTCATTTACCTTTGTGTTGGTGATCATGCTCAAATGAAGGTTTTGATTTGTTAATATCAGGCACATAACGATAATTAAATTTCTTTTTGGATGAAGATGGAAGTTGCAAATAATGAATGCAAACATGACTTCTCAAGAAAGAAATGGCATGATATTTTCTTTTTAAATCATCAATCTCCTCCATGGAAATGGCAGATCCATATCTGTTTAGAACTTGGTAGAGATGTGTAGAAGTGTCATGCATTGTGGATAATAACATGCCTTGGAATATGTGAACATAGGTCTCTTCTTATGAAACAAAACCTTCTTTGAATAATTAACATTAGAAATTAATACATTTTGGCGAGCATATTGTATAATCACACTAGAAACCAACAATGGAAGATTGAGAGTCTCAACTAAGAATTCCACCTTATAGATAACATTCATACTAGAAGCCAACAACTGAAGACAAAATTTCATAAATAAAGTTCATGTGTTATATATCATGCCTTTGAGGGGTCCACAAGTACCATGAGCCTTTTGAAATCCTTCTCCATCTAAATCCATCCATTCCAAGAGGTCATTGGGAGGTGGGTATATAGTATGAGCAAAGTATTAATTTCTAATGTTAATTATTGAAAGAAGGTATATAAATTATTCGAGCATCTTAATTCTCATACAGAGTTACATCTTAGTCAATTTCTCAATGTATGAGTTCCATATAGTTGTAAATTTTTCTTAATATAAAAACATATTTTATTTCATTAAAATTAACCTATCTATTCCATGTTACAAAGGATGCTCTTATTTTAAATTATAAGTATATAATTCAAAATTAATCAGTAATTTTCAAGATAGAGTACACACAATTTATTTAGTTAAAATAAAATAATATTCTTATTTCCATGAGAGTTATGTAGAATGGTAGTTTGATGTCTCGAAAATATTTCTTTCATATATACTAAATTTTTATCATTACATTATGAGTGAATCATCTCAATTATATAACCAAGCACATCAAAAATTTATAGAGTGGAAAGAAAAATAATCACACATTTATCATATTTTTATATGTATAAAGTTTCTACCATCAAATTATTTATACTTATAGATTAAATTATTTTTGAATTTGGTTATTTGGGTTCAACATGTCATGCTATAGGATTTTCTTGTGTTTTCACCATGTTGTCATGTGTAGATAGCTATGTATTTTATAGGTTTAGGAATTTTAGAGGAAGGAAAGGTTGAACAAAATGCATAAGGATGAGATGGAGCCTTGTTTACCTTAGGATTTGGTTCAAAGACCTAACAACATCTACATTTTTTTGCATCGAAGATGCAAAATGCATTAGGTGAGGTGGCATAAATGCTTTGTTTCAAATTTTATTAATTTTTTCTTCAATGGATCTTAGATTGTCATTGATCCGAGCTTGCAAGCAAGCCTCATCAGATCTTGGGTGTGGAGGTGGGGGGTTTTGAGGTGGAGGGGGTGGAGGTGGAGGGTCTTGAGGTGGAGGGGGTGGATGTGGGGGATTGATCAAATCCTTGACATCAAACTCATCCATGATATAAAGGTGAACCTACATATATATAAATATACGAACAAGTACAAAATTAACTTTCAAGAATCTATGTTTAAATTATAAATAAACATATTAAAAACTAGATATTATACATGTTGAGAAATTACAAGAAATATTTAAATTAAATGTATGATTATTTAAAATAAAAATTAGGATACATACACATGTACACCATTCAAATTGAGCATGTACAAATTTCAAAAATTAAAATCTAACTATGTAATTTTAATACATGTACATACTAAAAAATAAACTTAAAAGATACACAAAAAGGTAAATTTCTAGGTAAATTTAATCCCCTTAAACCATTCTCTTAAAAATCCCCTTAATCCATGATATAAATGACCTAATGACCTAACATGATATTCTATAATAATAACTTACCCTTTATATTTTCAAAGTAATAAATAACACCTCCACCTATATTGGATCCCTCAAAGAAAAATATTAAGGTAAAAATGTGAGGAAAGAAGATAGTTGGAACCTAATAGTATGGGTTCAAATATATAAAATAATCCTAATAATCCTTTATTAGGCTCCCAAAGCATATATATACTACTCAAAACTAATTCCCTACAAGGCCTCAAATGGTAGTCACATTATTTTTGTAAGGTGTTCAAAAAGACTAAAAGTTTCCCTAGAAAGACCTAAATAAGGAATTAAAAAAATGGAAAGTGTCTACCTCATTGTATGTTGACCTTTCCCATATAAAAAGATCATGGAAATGCTAAATGAGTTGATATAAGAATTTTTAAGAATGAAGGCACAAAATTCATAACACTAATCCTAAAAGCAACAAGAAAGGCAATGAATAAAATCTTCCTAGTTATTTTGAAAGAAACTTTAAAAGGTTCTAAATCCCCTTCACACCCCTTTCTAAATGAAGATAAAATAAATAAGTTACCAAATATTTCTTAGAGTTTAAGGTGGTGATTTTAATATGATTTGAGAATAAATAAGATAAATTAGATGAAATCAAGTTTTGTTGTAAAGGTGATGAATTTTGGGGGAATAAGATAAAAATAATTTTGAACCTAGTTGACTCATTAAATGCAATAAGAAAGATTTTAAAGGGGCTTTATTTAAAATATGTAATAGTTAGATATGTACTAATACATTATATTCTCTATTAGATAGTTATTTCTTCCATAAACATTTCTTACAATCTTATAATTTATTAATAATAGTGATGTGTGCATTCCTAGACACTCTTTGATAACCACACTATTAATGTTTCTATTTTTACTAGAGGATACTCTAATTGAAAAGCATGTAAAGAGGAAGGGTTAATTAACCTTGATATTAATGCAATGAAAGGTGGGATTATCTTGATGGTATCAAAGTTATCTTAAAGATATATTGAAGGTTTTTCTTCTATGCCTAAACACATTTAGTGAAATATAATGAATATGTGTTATCCTAGAAAAATATGTATAGCATTAAGGATAAAATTTAGACTTTAAGTTGAAAGAAAATGTCAAATATTTAGAATAAAAATGGTGGGGATGGAATACAAGCTTCAAGAATCTCCTTGTAATAATTAATTGCAATAATAAATGATTAAAACTAAACATGAATGGATATGTCACCAATAATTTTAGATAAAAGGACTAAAATTAGAGCCAAGATATCTTAGTTCAAGTATCAGGATAAAGGTATCAAATTCTTATTCAATGTAAACATAGCCGAGTTTGATAGATAAAAAGTTGGCCCCATTAATACTAGGGGAGCATTGTCTAATGAGATTAAGTTGACACTATTCAATTTTTAGAAGTTAGAACCCTAACATTTATATGAGGCTTGTAAAATAGAACCTTATTAGGAAGAGTAGGAGAGGAGAAATGAACCCATAATAATTATACTTATACAAATAAAAATAATAATAATGTTTAACCATTTCAAAATGTTAAATTTGTTTCACTATGGTGATCAATAGCTAATTTGTACAAGGAGGCCACAATTTATAGGGAAATGAAGACTACATAAGAGGAGAATTTATTAACATAGTAGCTTGGTTGTAGTTGTTTCTTTAGCATTAACTATTTTCTCTTTTTTCTTTTGTTGTTGAATATTTTATTTGATCTCTTAAAACTTATCAATGGTACTTGATCTTCATAATGATTATTTTCTTCTTTTTCAATTATTATCATCTTAGAAGGAATACCATTTGAATTTAGAGCAGGGAGAAATGTATTTTTCTTTTAAAGTATTTAAAATATTATATTTATTTGATGGTTCCTTCTTAACCTCTTCCACTCCTTGGAAAAAATTATCCAACCACTTGAATCTCCTTATATTAATCAATTTACTTCTATGATTTATGTATGTGTTTTTAGTGATTTACTCTTTATCCTTTCAATTTATTCATGATATACTTTAATATAGTTATAACAAGTATATAATAGTTTTTCATAATTGGATATGCCTTAAGAAACTCTTTAAACATGAAATTATTTGATGAGGGAAGATATAAATTAAGGTTATTCTTTCTTACTTACCTCATGCTCATCCATATTTTTTGTCCATAAATATCTCAAATCAAATTGGATTTTGCAAAGAGGATAGCTATATTTTAAATATTCACTCTTAGTCAAAGTCATTTATTTCTTTGTACAAATTTAAAATTGATTTATGTAATTTAATTTTTAATAGTTTTAACATGGATATATGAAGAATAGTTTTAAATATATATATAGAGTAAAGTGGACATATTTTTATATTTTCCTAATACTAGAAAATTTAATAATACCTTCATTCCTTCTAATCCTAATAAAACTATTTTATTATACATTTCATTCAAACAATCTAGTTTCTTTCCTCTAAATTTATTCTTCGATTCATACATTTAGTTCACCAACCATTTTTGGAGTAATGTCATAAGACTCAAAGGAAAAATATGAAGAATTTTATCCAAGTTTCCATTGTATGCACCCTAAACTTTATATCATGAACTGTTTGATATAATTTCTCAAATAAATTTGTTAATGAACTGTTTGATATAATGCCTCAAATAAATTTCCAATAGTGTTTTTGACGGAGTATGATAGAAATAGTGTTTTTGATATAATGCCTCAAATAAATTTCCAATAGTGTTTTTAATATAATGCCTCAAATAAATTTGTTAATGAACTGCTTGATATAGGGTGCATACAATGGAAACACTATTTCTATCATACTCCATCAAAAATTACCATGAACTGTTTGATATAATGCCTCAAATAAATTTGTTAATGAATTGTTTGATATAGGGTGCATACAATGGAAACACTATTTCTATCATATTCCATCAAAAATTACCATGAACTGTTTGATATAATGCCTCAAATAAATTTGTTAATGAACTGTTTGATATAATGCCTCAAATAAATTGGAGGTGCCCTGGTAGAAATGTATGCAAAATATGGAAGCATAGATAGGGCATGTTAATTTTTTGGCAGAGTAGAAATGTATCATAGAAATAGTGTATGTTGAAAAGGCTTTAGAAACTTTCAAAAAAATGCAGTTTCAATTCAACAAATTTGAAAAATTTTGCATTTAGGGTTTAGAAATTTAACAAACAAACGCATTTTGAAGTCTATGAAATTCGAATTTGACAAACCTGTTGCTCGATATGCAAGTTGGGTTGATGAACTATGGAGAGATGAAGTCGAGTTTGTTCATCGTTTGCAGATCACGTTCGTCATTTGCCACACGCACAGAGCACAAGGAAAGCAGAAAAAAGAAAAAAATGACTGTGACAAGTTCATTTTTTTATGTCTCATTTGAGGGGGTTCGGTCGAACCCATGTTCAACCGAACCCCTTAAAATATTAATTTTTTTGTTTATGTTTTGGGGGTTCGGTTGAACATAAAAGGTGGTTCGGCCGAACCAGGGCTTAAATTTGACAGTCGACCTTGCCTGTCAACAATTTTTTTAATGACAGTTATCTATTCAAAGGTGCCCTTAAAACATTATGATATACCTTAGTGTAAGTAAAATTATATATAAATCAAATCTATATATCATTATAATTCTATATAAATTTTGACAATCTATCCAAAATCTCTCCTTTCATCTAATACAATCTTCTTAAAATTTTGATTTCATTTTACGACAAAAATCTCTAAATACAGTCATACGGCCATCAAATTTAAGCACTGGGCCAAACCATTGAGTTCGACCGAACCCATTGAGTTTGGGGAAAGGAAGAAAAATGAAATTCCCTTCCTCATTAAATTTGTAAACCACTATTGTGGTTTGACCCATATATATATATATATATATATATAACTAGGTAGAGATGACCTACTAATCACAAAGAGAAAATGTTGATATGGACCTATAAAAAAGGCAATTCCCATGTATTTGAATGGGAGAGATTTCAAATTTTAAACCTAGTTGTTTGGAGATCCTTTCCTAAAAATATTTGGATGTGTTAAAGAAGAATGTTTTGGACTTTGAAACATTTTATATTTTTCCTAGGGATGAACTATATATTGAGAGAATCATTTTAATGACCTTAGCAATTGTAAGGCTTGAATTTCTAAAGAAGATGGTGTTTTCCATAAAAAAGAGACTAAATAACATTTTAGCGTAGAAAAATGTCGTCATTTACATTTTCACACTTGTTTGGTCCCTCGCTAAAATTGAGCTTCTTTATGCCATATTTGGTCCTATTTTTGCATCCACAAGTCTTAATTAATGCATCTTTATGAGGATAATCCCAACACATATGTAATAACCAATCATAATTAAGTGATTTTGGATTGTATAGCCTAGATTTAGTGATCTGAGACTCATACACCACCTTGGGCGTATGGTTCCCACCTAAGTCTCAGGGCCTAGATATGAATTCAACATTAAATTAAACCTTTATTGGAAAGTGTGTCCCAAGCTTAGCCTAATGGGACTCATACGCCACAACTGGCGTATGAGTCCCGCTTAGCTTAGACCTAATTTAAATTCAAATTCTTGGTGGGATTTTATTCTCCTAGATCTGATGTTGGCTTGCAGTGTTGTAATTTTGGGAAATTTGGCATAAACAAGTATAAATACAAGGTTATTTCACATATTTTCTCCTAGCAAGTTTACAACTCACCTAAGCAATTCAAGTATTCAAACACTATATCAAATTTGAGATCACAAGAGTTTACAAGAGTATTCAAGAGTTAATTATCAAGTGTTTTGAAGCATTATTCAATATTCAAGCATCATGTCAAAGTCATCAAGCATCATGTTTTTTTTTAGCTAACATTTGTGATGTAGGTATCTTATTATTCAAGCAAGCATTCAAGTCAAGATCTACAACATTCAAGAAAGAGTCAAGATCCACATTCATGCTAGCCATTACATACAAGTTTCTAGCCTTTTGTTCAAGGGTTTGGTGAGTTGCAACATAGCTTATTTGTTCATTCATCATTCCTTCATGTTATTTGATTTCATTTCAAGGTTTGATTACCAAAACGGGGTTTGACCAAGGTAAACCCCTATCCACTAATAAAACAACGTTTTTTCCCTCTCTTTGATGTGTGATTGCAGATCTAGGTGGTTTAGGTTGAAGATCCATTGAAGAGAAAGATTGGAGAAAAGTTGTCAAGTTTTCAAAATTTTCACCTTATTTGCAAGATCACATAAAGTTATCTATAGAGAAAAATTTAATGTTTCAGACTCGGAGATTTGGCAGGAAAGAAGCTATAACAGAGCACTAGAGGATATCAGAGTTTTGGAGCAACTCTGATACTGGGACTAAATCGTCACTTATGGCGTATGAGTCCCAATATACCTATTTTCAGACTTTTTTTTGTAGATCCTGATTCGGTAGTTCCAGTTCTAGTTTCAGCCCGAAACCCTAAACTGGGACTAAATCACCCCTACTAGCATATGAGTCCCAATGTGCATCAACAATCAGTATTTCCAACATTTCATACCTCAATTCAAGCCTCTTCAATTCCCAAGTGCACCTTTGTACCTTCTTAATTTGTTATTCTAATTTAAGTTCATTTCTAGGTCATTTATTAAAGTCTTGCATATCATTTACATTTCTTGTCTTTCCAAGCCCTAGCTTGGTGGTGAACCTATTTTTAGCCTTTAATCACACCATAGGACACCTTATTGCAGATCTCTTTCCCTCATTCTATCCTTGTATTGAGATCTCTAGGGTTTCCTTGAGTGAAACTTGTAGGAAATTGGATCTTATATGTCCTAAAACATACGATGACAATTTTCTTCGTTTCAAACATGAAGCAATATTTGAACCTCCTTAAACCACACTTAGAGAGGAAATATTATGCATCCTATATTATTAGTAAGGACATCATTAGTCATCTTCAAAGAGATTCATTAATGTGCATAACTATCATACTAAAAATGACCATATAAATATTCTTCTAAACCACAACTCTTTCAAACCTAGAAACTCAAAGGAAGGAGTTTTTTAATTATAATTTTTTTTTATAAAAGTTTACATGTTGCAATTATACATGCTCTTAATGCCCCTATGCCTACTACCATTTTTTCCAAATAGGGCATCCAACTATATATTTTCCTCATGTATTTTGGAGGTAGTGTTATGAATGACCTTTTGAGCAAGAATGCATTATAAAATGAGTTCCAAGAGGCTATGATTGTACAAACAATAAACCATGAGAGATGACATGGAATGAATAAGAAGAGATCAAGCATACACTAAAGATACATACTACCAAGAACAAATATACTAAGTAGAAAGATAGTAATGAAAACTCTTTGCAAAAAAAATGAAGGAAGCAAACCCATTTGTCTTTGCTATTTCACAATTAGAAAATACAACTAAGATCCCACTTTACCTTTGCTCAAAGATTAAATAAGAAGATCATTGTATGTAATTCCCTTTTAGGCTTTTTTTTCCTAATTTTTTATGATGGGGTAATAAAAGGAAACATAATATTTAGAGTGAATCCTCACTCATAAGAGGTGGAAGAAACTACTTTCAACCATATGAGAGAAAATCTACCTCTTGTAGAAGAACATTTATATCAACACTCTTAAAGATCCTATTTTTGAAGCATATGTGGAGGAATTATGTTTCACTACTAAAGAGGAAGCACAAATCTACTCTCATGAACATACACTTTTTAGTTTCATTTGCAATCCCTTAAATTATGGTTACAACAAATTGAGTTTCATTTGCAATCCTTTGCTTAGAAAACTACCAATATTTTTTAGGACCTATGTGCATTTCAAGTCAAATTTGGTTGCTCCCTTGTTATTTTATGTGAATAGAATTTGAAGAAAGACACATTCTAGGATCAATTACAATTTGTTGGTCTTCCAGATGCTTACATGCTCATGATCAACATTTCCCAATACAAATGATTTGTGTACATTGAATAAGCTAAGCATAGAGAAGAAAATAGGTAAAATACATTACTTCACATAACATTGTTCATTTGTACATTGTCCTATTAAACCCTATATTATAGTCACAACCCTATTTTTTATTAATTTTGCAATGTAATTTTATGGGAAAAATGAAATTTTAAGGGCATGGCTTGGATACTTTGTAGTTGCTTGAGGCCTTCACTCAAACGCTTGTCCTCTTTGTTGCAGTCTCAAGTTCTACAGTCATGTGCTCCCTCATGTCTCTGGCAATATGGTAGTAGTGGTAGCAGTTTCGCTAAAATGAACTGACAAACTAAGTTTGTTGGCTCATATTTCTTTAGGAAAACAATAAAATAATGCTTTCGATTGAAGGTATCTTCGATCAAAGGTATTATTTTGTTTTTATTAAATCAAAGAAAACCTTCAATTAAAGAGAACCTTTGATCGAAGGTCTATCTTTGAGCGAAGGCTTTTTTGCGGAACCTTCGAACGAAGGTGCCCTATTAAATCTTCAACCCTCCCACCAAAACCTTCATTGTCCCAAAAGTGGGACTCAGTATTGTGTTTTAACTCATAGCAACTAAACCGTTAATAATTTGGAGATGATGTGAACTAGTGGTTTGTGATGATGTGTGTATATTTTAAATGTATATTTTTAAAAATAAGAAATAAATTGTGATTTTTTTACATAATTTTTAATAAACAACATTTTTAAAAAGTGAGATTTATGTCATCACATATAACTTTTTTTATTCAAAGGATAAAATTATAATATTATTAAAATATAGATTTATAACATCAACATCTACTGCATGGATATTTTTTCATAATTTTTTGGTGCATATTTTTTTAAATTAATTTTTTAAGTCAAAATAATTATAATTTGGGCAGGTGTATGTCATAACACATAACTTGTTTTGTATATATTGAAATTACTATTTATTTGTCTGAAATAAGGACATCAATACCTAGTCCACGCATATTTTTTAGAAATTTTTTCTCTATTTTTCTATTTTTTCATTTGTATGAAACAAATACCTTGATGTTTGATGAAAAAGCTACATTTATAAGAAATAAAATATAAATATAATATTAAAACTAAAAATATTCAAAATTATGATTTTTAGAAGCTTAAATAATAATGGCTACATACTTACAAAAAATAATTTCTAAATTACTTTATTTGATTCCTCAAAAGACAAAGATAAAGTGGTTTTTTGTCAACATTTTGGTAGGTGTGAAGGAGACTCCATTGTGGGTATCATTTAAGGCTAGAGGGGCTATATCCAAGGGGTTTTGATCCAAGGGAGTATTATTTAACCCTCTTCAATTAAAATCCTTTAGATGAAACCTCTCAAGGATTAAATCATTATTTTTACAAAATATGTGATTTTAGGAAAAAAATAGGACGTCCCAAGTTTGGGACCCATTATTGTGGGATGACCCATTAACATAGGGATCATTTGGATAAGGAGCCCCATTGGATGATGTAATATGATCAACATGGATTGATGGGTTAGGATTTATATGGTTTGAGGGATGATTTGAAGTGAGAGGATATATATGGATGAAGGGATGGATTGATAGTTGAGGATCTATATGGATTTAGGGATATTTTATGGGTGAGGATTTATGAGAGTTTAGAAATAGTTTGATGGTTTAAGATTTATGTGGGTAGATGGATAGTTTGATAGACAAGAATGCACATGGTTGGATCCATAGTTTGATGGTTGAGGATCTATCTGGAGGGATATTTTGATGGGTGGGGATTCGTAGAAGTTGATGGATGGTTTGATGGTTTAAGATTAATGTGGGTAGATTGATGGAATAATAGATTGTGATTTACATGGATTGATGGGTATTTTGATGGATTACGGTTTTTATGGATAGATGAGTGTTTTGATGGATGAGGATCTATATAGGTTGATGGGTGGTCTAATGGATGAAGATCTAGATGGATTTATAGATGGTGTGATGGATGAAGGTCTATGTGGGTGGATGGATTAGGATTGGGATTTATAAGGGTTAAGGGATGGTTTGAGGGATTGGGAATTATAAATATGGATGGATTAGGATTAGCATTCATTAGCTTTGGTTTGAAAGTTTCATTTACCTATGTGCTCAAGGTTTAACTTTGCAGAAACTTGGCTCCTATATTTATTAGGTACCTAACCACAACATCCTTGTTCCAAAGTAGGAAGTGATCTAGTTGGGAAAAATATTGTTTAAAGTGTTAGGAACACTATTGTGGTTATTAGTGTATTCATCTTAATCCACAAGGCTATCATCATTGTAATATTCATCTTGATCTTCATGGCTCTCATCATCATCATTTTTAAAGGGACCTTTTAGATTGGTTAATGAACTCATCAAAAAAGGGGGTTCACGAATCTTGTTTTGAATAGGTTAGTTTTACCTATTTTTATTTAAGCTTCACACATATTTTGCACAAGGGAATGACAGAGAAAACTTGCCAACAAGCTACACTAGTCAAGTGGGATTGTTTATTTTGTGAGCTCACAAATATAATTGACTTGGTCCAATATCTTAGAGCACTAACTACAAAGGATAGGGACCATAATCTTAGTCTAAGTTATTTTATTTCCAAAAATATGTTGTAATGTCCTATGAATAACTGCTTACCAATACAACACAAATAACAATGAACAAGAAGTTGCATATGCTAGGCTTACACAAGGCTCACTATGAATTCCTTTATATAAATTTAAGTTTTAGATTGGAACAAGGGTGCCACTAAGCATGACAGAAAAATAAATATCAAAATCTAGAGAAACAAAGATGCATGCAAAAGAACTCTAAACTTGACATTAAACTTCCAATAGGAAAACAGAGTATTAATAATAAAATATAGCAACAAATATCAACATAATACCTTTTATGATTATACTTTTTATGATTATTGGATTTGTTCTTAGATGTGGATGAAAATGGGTATGTATGAAATGTGCCTCCAATAATAGTAAACGACTTTGAAATGATAGTGTATTTAGAGTTTTAACCATGATTGTGGATGGTTGGGATTATATCTTAAATTAAATGGATAGGATAAATTTGCATGAGGGGAGATTAGAAAGATGCAGGTTGGGGGGTCAAGATAAAATCGAGTTGGAGGGGAGGGGAGTGATTGCCTTAACTTGCATGGAGAGATGGGATGGAAGCAAGTGAAGGCTTGAGGAGAATGCAAGATTAATATGTTAGCCCAACCTCATTTGTGTAAGATAAATGTCCATGAGTTGTCAAAAATAATTAGCCCCACTATTTTATGAAAGGTGTGTATTTTCCCTTACAATCAAGATCAATCAAAACATCATAAATAATTATGATTTTAATTCATTTCAATTTCTATTTTTTGATGATAGATTATAAAGTTTGATCTCACAAATCTAAAAATTATTTCATATTAAAGGCTTTAATTAAATAACAATCACATTGATATTTTTAAATTTGATTTTGGATAACAACAAAGGAAAATAATTGGATCTAAAATTTTATGAAGTGTATATTTTCCCACATAATAAGATCAATCAAACCATCATAAATAATTGTGATTAGAATTCATTTCAATTTTTATGTTTGATCCCACAAATCCACAAACATCTCATTTTAAAGAGACTTTAATTAAATAATAATCACATTGATAATTTTAAATTTAATTTTGAATAACAAGCATAGTTATATGTCACTACAAATTGTGTACCATCATACGTCAACAAATGGTAGAACACAACATGGCAACTATATGGAAAGGATTATCCTGACTAGAACATCTCAATCATGACATAAATAATATGTCTACCAAAAAGACCTATACATAAAAGGACCACAAAACATTGTATGGGTGCATACAAAATGAAATGAGAATTTATCTAGATCTTTTGCCATGATTGTTGAGTGTTGGGATTAGATCTTAAATTGGAGTAGGAGTAGGATGATTTTGTCTTAAGAGAAGGATGCAAGTGGAGGATTAAAAATAAAATTAAGTTGAAGAAAGGCTAAAATTAGCTGAGAAAGATGAGATACAAACAAGTGAAAACTACAAAAGAATGCAAAATAAATATACTAACCCAACCTCATTTGTGTGTTGTCTTAAATAATTAATAATCAAAGATCTATTATCATATGTAATCAAAGTTTGAATTCATTGTTATTTCTATTTATTAATGATAGATTATAAAGTTAAATCGGACCCAACAATAAAAAAAAACTCGTACAATCAAATCCGAAAAGATCTCAAGTAACAATCACATTAATAATTGTAAATTTGATTTTATTTCATATATTTCAACTCCAACTACAAACTATGTACCATCATGCATCTACAGATGGAAGAACACCACATGTCAACCACTAGTAAAGGATTGTATATACTAGAAAGTCTCATTTATGACATAAATATTATGTCTACCAGACTGCCCTATTCATGATGGCCCACGAAACATTTTATGTCTGCATACAAAATGAATAGACTCTCAGGATAAATATTATGTCTACCAGACTAACCTATTCAATGATAACCCACGAAACGTTTTATGTCTGCATACAAAATGAATTGACTCTCAGGGGTACGACCTGTAAATAGGTGGCCGTTGATTAATACGGAGCAAAACGAATAATATCAGATGAAAACATAATAATGGCTAAGTAATCTTAAGACAGAGGGCCTCTTCATTTGCAAGGCTTGAGCATGCACTTAGCCTTCACCTTACCCCCTAATCCCATATTAGCTTTCTTGAAGGAGAGAGCCTGTTTCAGAACAGACTGCGGCGATCCAAAGTGCAGTGACCAGTACATATGCATTCCAACGCTCACACTGTTGTACTGAAAGTTCAATGTAGTGTAGGAGTTCAGAAGCGATGCTGTTCCTTCTCTCAGTAATGTTCTATACACATCTCCCCGCCCCATCAAGCCTTGCCAGAGCGTCATATTGGGTCCGTACCTTTTGCGCGCATCCTCTCCGAACACATCGCTCACCTTGCTGTCCGGGCTCACAATTTTCCAATGGCAGTTGTATTCTCTCTTCGCCCAGATACTGCATTCATCAATTCACTACATCCCATTAGATTCCCACTTCATGAAACTGAAATTAAGGTAATACAAATGAAATCTTGAAACTTACTCGTAAGTGCAAGCAGATGGCTCCAGAAAGGGTAAGGGAGGCAGAGCAATGACCGGAGGTGGGGGGGAGATTACTGCAGGTGGCGGAAGGAGGGCTGCAGGTGGCGGTGATGGCGGCGGATGGAGGACTACTGGTGGCGGAAGGAGGGCTGCTGGTGGAGGAGTAAAGATGACCGAGGGAGGACGAGGACGAGGGGTTTTGACGCATAAAGACATAGTCTTGGCTGGGTAAAAGAAGAGAGAATCCACTGTATATAACTCCATGCCGAAGAAGCTGAAGGTCAGGCTGAGAGACTTTGCAGGACTGCCCACTATATTGCACTGGGAATCTGAGGGGCTCTGTGTAGCTATGACCGTACATGCAGACAGATCTGGCGTACCATCCAATTTCATCATGAAGTTCCCGATGAAATTGGTGGTGGCAGTCGTTACTACCTGCCCTGCACATTGTAGTTCCACTTTTGCCCCTGCAATTCAATCCATGTTCAACATTTACTTCACTTCATATGTTCTTATGGGTCAAAAAAAATTGAAGGAAAACAAGTGTTAACTCTTACCAATAATGGGGACATCAAAGAGAGAAAGGTGACCATCTCGACACTGGTCACAGAAAACGCTGCCAGTAACTGTGGCCAGTGCTTCTGCTTGCCCTACCATGGCAAGCACAGCGAGAAGCACGCCTGCAACACTGAGCTGCAATATTCTACACCTGACCATAGCTTTGCTTACTGCCATTTTAGTCTCACTTTCCTTTTCTCTGCTTCACTGTCATGATTCTCTTTGAATCCCTGCTGTGTATTTAAGAGATACAATGTGTGTCATTAAGAGACCTGAAGGAGAGCAGATAGGTTATACTCTTTATGCAACCCATCTAACTAAGTTATGACATAGCGTGTTTTCAAAAAGATGTACTCTCTGCATTTAAGAACAACCAACTTTCAGAAGAAATTCAAATGCTCCCATAAATGATCAGAAAGAAAGACCCACATGAAGGAAGCGGCAGGCGGCGTACACAAATTGTTTTCAAGGAATACCTGCTTAGATATTGTCTTGTTGTAGAGGATAATGTGAACAAGGTAATTGTCTGCAAGAAACGTTTGCTAGGGACGATGGCTGAGGATCTGCCAAAGGAACGCACGTTTTCCAACGGTTTTCTCTATTTAATATTTTGAGCCGGTGGTATTATTTAGTATTTATTCTGTGGGTCTTCTTCCATGATGGATCATGGAGTGTGTTCAGTAACATTAAGTATTAAAAATAAAAATAAAAAAAATAGGGAAGTTATTTATGTCATGAATTACATATGATTATGGATTATGAGAAATGATTCAATTTCAAATTAATGTATGTTATTCTATGTTGTTAGTTTTAATTGGTTGAGAATGATGATATGTTCTATGGAGTTGTTAAAACAATAAAAACAGCTCATATTATATATAAGTGGTATTCAAATTTGTTTAGTTCAATCGTAGAGTGAGTGGGAAGAATAGTGGAAGTTGACATCATCTATTACAGTCCAAATTTTATAGAAGTGTGATTAGATTAGATTTGTCCCATAATTACTTTCACATATTAGATTCCTAGATTCCCCTACGCATAACACTTCACTAAAAAATGACTTTTAATTTGGATATCATCAATCGCTATTGTATTATTAATATTAAATAGGTAATAGTATTAAGTCATAAAAATTTAAGTACACTTATTTTGAATTTTTTTAAATATTACTTCAAAGAATTTGTTTACTTAAATATTTTTAGTTTTTTAAATTAATCTTTACAAATTACTTGTTTACATCGACAACCTTCTTAATTTAAATGATCAAAATGATTAAAACTAAGAAAAACGTACCGAAAACCATCAAAATTTAGTTTTCAAGAAAAATCATAGTTTTAATGTTAGAATTCATATGTTAAAGTGGTAGAATTGTGAAACAAGTACAAAATCATGAGCCACAGGATCAAACAACGAACAAATACACCTTCCAAACAAGAGATTTGCAAACAATATATGCAATATTTCTCAACAAAAAAAAGCTACAAAAGCAAGAGACTCTCAAGAAGATATGAAAGCTCGAGATAATTACAATGAGGGTTGAGTGCTTATAAGAGCAAAACCTTAAATGAGAAAGGGATAAGATCATGACAAGTGTCAACATCACATGAGATGGGACAAAATGATCTAATATTAACTCAACTAATAAAGCATAAAGAACTCCTAATTTTAGTTTAAGTGCATGAGAATAAAATAGACTAATAATCAATTAAATATTATTTAATTATTAGCTAATGCATATTACTCTAACATAAAGTTATAAATATTTAACAAATATTTTATGTTAAGTGTATGATAACATTAACATATGTTTTAAAATTATGTTTGAAGTTTTTAAATATAGAGTTGTGAAGTGTATTTTTAACTTTGATAATAATTGATTTATTATAAGGATAATAAATGTAAATAAACGTGAAAATTGTAGATTTTGGTTTTTCGTACTAAGAAGGTAGGTATCTTGGAGAACATAGGGGAGGTTGAAAAGGGATGATATATTAAGAGAGTAGAGGAAGGTATTTGAATGAAAGGGAGAAGGAAAAGGATTTAGTAAAAATTGAATAAATAAGTGAAGGCAATAAAATAAATTAAAAGGTTATAGAACAATATGCAAAGTGACAAGAGAAGTTTCAAACAATGGCAAACAAATTAATATGGAGAAAGTTCAAAAGGTGTAAAGTAAAAAGATAGAAAACTAATAGACAAAATGACTAGAGGCTAGAAAGGATAAGAAATTTAAAAAAATAGTTAAAAGAAATAAAGAAAAAATTAAAACAAAACTTAAAAATAAAAAATATCATCTTAAAGGGATGTTAAAAGGAGCTAAACCTAAGGGGTGATGAGTGTGAAAGAATAGAGTAAGTAATAGGAGGGAGAAGTGTGAAAAGTAAGAAAAAAAAGAAAGGGGAAAAAGAAAAGGAAATTGTAGAGTGAGATAAAGATAATGCTATTAATGTCTACAAAAGACTAAAATTGTTCTTCATGAGATTATAAAATTATAATAAAAATTAAGGAGTAGGAAGTGCAAACACAATTCCAACAAATTCAAAATAGAACAAAAATAAGCATTAAAGAGAAAGTACGTAAAAAAGTAAATCATATAATTTAATGTGTCACAAGTCTCATCATATCTATAAGCTTGTAATGAAGTTTCTTCCTACTCGATCTATAAGAGGAAACAAGGTGGACAAAAGAAGCAAATCTTGAAGTGTGGAACTATTTGATCCTAATTTCTATGGAATGACTAATTTTACTTATACATGAAGTTCTACAAGAGTAAACAATCTTATAAACACCAGAGTTCTAAAGGGGGATTATAATCTTTGGAGGATTCGTCCAATCTTCTTATTTTGTTGCGTGGCTTAAAAGGCATAATGATACCTTTTATTTTGAGGATTTTAGATTATAGAATAAGCCTTTAATAGGGGAGGAAAAGGGCAATTTGGAGGGTTATCTATATTATGATAGTTAATAAGACAATATTTATCTTGTTTAATAGTTTTGGATATTTATTTATGATTGTAACCATTTCTTCTAAACATAGTGGATAAATCATGTGCAATCTCTTGATCAATTGATATAATCCTCATCACAAATTTTAAAGACTCAAATAACAACAATTTTGAAGGCTTAATTTTTAGGTAGAGTAATGATTAAAAAAACGCGGCTCTAGGAAAATTTACCGCTAGCAATTTAGCGACGGAAAATTCACCGTAAGAAAATTCACCCCACCAGCAATTCACCGTGATGGAAAATTAACTGCTTAATTGCGTGGTGAATTGTCATGGCGGTGAATTTTCTCGCGGTGAATTGCTAGCGATGAATTTTTGGTCGTATGCCAAAAACACAAAGAAATAATTTTTTTTATTTTTTATTTTCTTCATTTATTTTGTTTTCATCATATGTATGTGTAGATACTCAAAATTGTCCTAGCTTGTGAGTAATGTTTTAACACTAATTATTGTCCTTTCTTAATGATTAAATAATGCTTAATTATTTAATTATTATGTTAATTCATATTCCACTATTAATTAAATGACTTTATGTTATTTAATTAATTCACTTTATCATTAATCTTTCTAATTAAATAAGTAAATCTATTTATTTAATTATTTCTTTAACTCTTATTTATCTTATGGTTAATTAAATAGATTCTATTTATTTAATTACATATATAATTATCTTATTCCTCTAAACTAATTAAATAATAACTATATTTATTTAATAAACATTCACCCACTTTCTAAATTAAATAATTACATTAATTATTTAATTATCCACTTGATTTTATTTAATTATTATATACCTTTCTAGTCTACATCCCAAGGTCATTTGTTACTCTAGACTAAATAGAGTAACAGATCTTTTATCATAGAGTAAGTTGCATGGCATAGCTTAGCCCACCACCTTCAAAATTCAATATTTTGTTTTGAAATCATTTAAAAAAAAAAAAAATTATGATATCAATTTATATAAAAAAATAAAAAAATTATATGATTATGGACTGTATTTAAGAACATTCTTAAGTCATTAGAATCAACTGAAAAAAAATCGAAAACCATAAGATCACACCAAAAAAACTCTAATTCATAGTAGAACTACGCAGTACAACATTTCATGGGTTCACTATGTACATGAGACTCTACATTTCATTTATTTCCTAAGTATTGAAACAAATCAAAGATCCTCCTCTTTCAAGCCCTGCCATATTTCTAAATACGGCATTAAAAAACAAATCCAAAAGATAAAAAGACACCATAGAAATTATTATAGCATAGAACCAGACCACACCACCAAAATTTATCCACACAAGACAGCCTAATCTGCACCACTGTATTTTTATGTACTGAATTTTCTCGACTCCCTTAAAAATTACAATAGCATAGAAGGAGGCCACACCACCAAAACTAATCCACACAGATGAGCCGAGTCTAAAACACTAGTTTTTCTGATATTGAGTTTTCTCAACTCTCTTATTGCATATTCATATCCAGTTTCAATTTTTTATCGTTTATCTGAACATGCTTTTCTTTAGCTGCTTCTCAGTTTGATGATGGATCATGAAATATGATCCGAAACGTTGATGTAAAAATGAGCACACAGTTACAATCCAAAAATCTCAATACTATCAGAATGATAATAACTGTGAAAATGAAATGTTAATGAATGAACACTCTAATCAATCTACTGCAAAATCAACTATTTCTTGAACGAAAACAGACAAACATCTAATCTTTCTTTAATTATTCCAATAGGCCTAAATATGTTTCCTTGCGAAGTTTGACTTACCATTGAAGTAGGAATTTTGATCTAGATTATGTGAGTAATGATATCAGAGGAGTACAGCGCAGGTACAGTTGGAATGTCTTCTTTCACACTTTCGACTGTGACTTAAGACAAGCTATTCCCCATTGGCACATTTTCCAGAGTTTTGCTTTTATTACACCCCATATGCACCGAAATAATCTCATTTGTCCAATTTATTGAAGGAGATTGATTTTAATATACTCTACCGTACAAAGCAGTTTAACGGACAAGTGTATTATGATATGTATTATAAGACATAGACGGTTCAATTAGTTTTAATGAAAATTTTGGATTAAAAAGATAAGTCGGGTTTTTATTTATTTTTTGTTATTATAGGGGTGTTCTCACGATCCAGTCCAGCGGTCCACTAGCTCTTACCTTGGGTACCTGAGATGAGCTAGGGCGAGACTAGTCCCCTGCAGGTGAGATCCGTGGCCCACAAGAAGTCCCACCTCTTATACCCGGGTGCAGAGTCAAACCCAAGACCAATGGGGAGCAAACCCATTGCCCAAGCCAACTCTACTACCCGTTCGGGCCATAAGTCAGCTTTTTATTATATTTAACTTATTTTTTTCAAATAAAAATTTAATTTCATATTTTATTAAATTTATAATGTGTTGATTTTAAAAATCTTAAATATTTAAGAGATATTTCACTTTGTCAAGGTATCATTTTACAATGGTAAAATTTCTATACTCATATGAGTTCTTATTTAGTTTTAAGTCTATTTTGGTGGAATGTCTTAATATGATTATAAATTAATAGTAATAGGTAATATATTTTTGTGATTAGTTTGTTCATTGCTTGATCCTTATCCATCTTCACTTATATGCATTTTTATATGTTTGACTTTGTCCGAACTCTATTCACATATATTTTCCAGTTTGAAAAGCTTCAAGCCCTTGTTAAATGGTCATTTAATCATCCTCTTTAGGTGATCTACTCAAATTGAAGGGAGGAATTCATCAACAATGAGTTCTATGTGCATCTACAAGAAATATTTGAAGAAAAATAGAGAAACAAAGACGAATTGAGAGAGTAAGAATGAGAGATAAGAAAGAGAAATAAAAGAAATGGAAAGGGAAATAAATAAATATCAAGAGAGAATAGGAAAATTGAAAATGAAAAGAAATAAATATAGAAGCAAATAAATATGTAAATATCTAGAGATAGAGAAAGAGAACGAGCTTGTGTGTGAGAGAGAACAAAAAATATTAAAAGAGAGAGAGAGAGAGAGAGAGAGAGAGAGAGAGAGAGAGAGAGAGAGAGAGAGAGAGAGAGAAAGAAATGTAGGTAGAAGAAGAAAATGAAATATCGAGGAAATAGAGATGGGAAAGGGGAAAATAAAGAGAGATGAGGAAAGAAATAATAAAAGAATGGAAAGAGAAAGTAAAGATAGAAAGAGAAAGGGGGATATAAAAGAGAAAGAGAAAGAGAGTGAAATAGATGAAGTGAATGAAAATGAGAGAAGTCATTAATTATAAAGAGAGAAAAAAGAACATAAATAGAGAAAGTGAAAGAAAGAGATGGTGAAAAGGGAAATAAAAATTAAAGAGAAATAGAATATATATATAGGAGAGCAAGAAATAAATAAAAAGAGAAATAATGATAGAAAAAGTGATAAATATAAAAAATAACAATAAGAAATAATGATCCCTCATTCATGGGGTAGATGGAGTTAATCGAAAATAAAATTCTCAATGTAACCCCATCTCAAGGATGGTATAAAATTAACTTCAATGGAGCCTCAAAGGGAAACCCAAGTCAATTACGAGTAGGTTGCATCATCAAAGACCATAATAAAAAATTGATCAAAGTTGTGAAATAAAACTAAATCCTAGCATCGATAATGAGAGCGTGCCACAAGCCCTCCTATTAGGAGAATGTCACCAAATTAGAATTTAAGTACATTTTAGAAGTTTGTTTGCCTCTCATTGAATCTCTAACAACTTTCATAGTCAAACATGTAATTTAAGGAAGTGAATGGTGAAGTGGATATGTTGGAAAAAATTATAGTTGATCTAAAGGTTTATTTCATCAAAGATGAATTCCCACACATGTGGCCAAAAATAGCTCCAAACATTATTTTTTCCACCCCTAGTGCAAGTTGCAATATGCCATCATTTGAAGTTGGTGTGGCTACAAAAGGCTCAAGTGAAGCTAGAAGGCAATACCAATAAGAGTAAATGCCTATATGAAACACAATGAAGAATGCGATAGTTTCATGCACAATAAGGTTAAAGCATGATGGTTGTTCCCTTCTGGGTAGAGTTGGAGAGAAAACAATATGGATACAACAATGCATTTGATAGAAAAAAAGTGGAAAATAGATTTTATTAGGAATATTTTTTATCTCAATCTTAGAAATATATTTAATTAAAATGTGGTAATAATGTTGCATGCCATTTAGGTCACTTTTGGGGAACTATTTCTAAGAACAATTCACCACTACAAGGTTAACATCAATATTGCATCAATGTTTGTTGTTATTTTCCTTGAAGTTGGATGATTTAAGGAAGTAATTAGGATTGTTTCATAATACATAATGAAACTAGGGTGGTGGGGGGGAGAGGGCTCAGAGCTTTATTAGATGATGTAGTAACAATATTTGGATTTCACCTAAATCTGGTTGCATGACCAACTATTGACTCTTTAGTTGGTCCATGGATCTTCTTATGGTTTCTACAGTGGGTTATAATCTCTAAAAAAAATAGGCCTAATGGGGGATAGAATTCTTAAATGATCCAATAGGAGCAAGACCTTCGTAGGGAATTGGTTGGTCTTTTACTTTCAAAGCTAGAAAGAAAAATGGTTGTAAAATAGAAAGTATAAATATGTTTAAATTATGATAATATTCAAAGTGTGTATATAAATCCAAGATAATATAAATATAATATATATAAGTTATAGCTACAAATATCCATGTGGTAATTGTAGACTAGCAACCTAAGGGCTTTTGGAAAGCCTTCAAGATGGATTAACCATAACTTGTAATCATTTTTATGAAGTTAATATAAAGGATATGGCCCCTAGGCTAAATTCACCTATAAAAAATAGAATGGTAGAAAAAAATAGAGAAATAAAAAGATTAAAAAAATAGATAGAGAGAAAAAAGAAAAGAAAAACAAGAGAGATAAATAAAGAAGAGAAAAAGATCTAGAAAAGGAGAAAGAGAATAAATAGAGAAAATAAACATAAAGAGAAAATATAGAAGGCAACAAAAATAAAGGGAAAGGAGGAAAGTGGTAAACATAAAGAGAAGAAGAGAAGAAGGGATGATATTTAGATAAATATTGATATAATGAAATAAACAAAAATATATAGAGAGAAAAAGAGAGAAAAATTATAGAAAAGGGTAGAGAAATGAAAGATAAGAAATTATGATGATAAAGAGAAAAAATTAAAGAAATATAAAATAGGTAGAAAGCTAATAGAAGAAAGAGAAATAAAGAAAATCAATGAAAGAGAAAAAGAGATAAAAAGAGAGAAGAGAAAGAAACAAAGATTTAAAAAGAAAAAGAAAAGGAGGAGATAATAAAAGAAATATTAAGAAAAAACAGATAAAATGAAACATAGAAAAAGGTGAAACCTTAGATATTTCACTTTAGGGTTTAAGCACTTTTCCTAAATGTTTCATTAAAGATTTGAAGGTGGCGGGGGTTTGATTGGATCTAGACAAGTATATGATTGACTTACAACCTAAAAGGTGAGTCAACCACCCTTAACCAAATTTGGAAATGTCCCAAGGATGAAATGTAATGATTCAACTAGTCTAATGATACAAATTACTATTCTAATGAAAATACAGAAGATATGATAAGTCACAAACAAAATCATATAGTAGAAACAAAAAGGATAGGATACTATGCACTTGTGATTCAAATATGGAGTTGAAAACTAAGGACATAGGCACCCTAGGCGTCACTGTCTTGGTAGGGAAAACTCATATCTATTTTCCTAGTCCTCTAGAGTCGGATTAGGGCTTTTGTTTCTTGTTTGCAAACTTGTCAGATCGCTATCAAATAATTCTATAACTAAGTTTTTGTAAGTTGTCAAGGTGTAGGGTTTCTATTGCAACAATGAATAATAGATCTTCAATCTTCCTTCAATCTTATTCAAATTTTAAACCTACAAATTCAAAGAGAGAAAGGCTATGCCATTTATGGGATTTCCTTAGTCAAACCCTATGTTAGTGTTTCCACTTCCAAAATGGCAATGGTAATAGTAAAGTGATAAATGAAAGGAGGGAATGATGAATCATAAACTATTGCAACTCACCACCCTTTAATGGCTTCCTTGAAGGATTGAAGCCATACACATCTCCTCAAGATCTTGATCTTGCATGCTTGATTTGCTTGAATGGCTTGAATTGCTTGGAGACCTACAAGGGTTAGCCTTCACAAACAATATGAAAACATAAACATGCAAAAACTCACATACATTTTGACATGATGTTGGATCTTGAATAGATGCAATAAATATCTAATGGTTGCTCTTGACTTGTTGGATAATTCTCTTGCTAATAATTCTTTCCCTTGATTCTCAATTTTTCCATTTAATGTGAAAAAATGATGTAATAATTAGGTATTTATATGTTATTATCCTAATTTCCTAAAAAACAAATCTGGACTTGACCAATTTTATACATTTAAATTTCAATTAATAAAATGTGGACACTAACATATTTGAATTTGGAGCCAAAATAGGGGACATAGGTGCCCTAGGCGCTAATGTCCCAACCCTATTTTTATAGAGTTTAAGGAGTCAGGGGAAAAGTAATGAGATATTTTGTTTTATGCTTGCAAATTGTTATATTTAAAATAAGATGTGGAATGCATAATTTAGGAAATTAAGTGCTTAATTAGGTCCAATAATTTAAGGGGAGAGAAACATAGTGTGAAATTATCAAGGGTGACAATTTACAATGTTGCATAATTTAGCCCCCACTTTAGTGAGAGCATGAACTTATGCTCAAACTCACACTAAAGTAAAGAAATATACGTCAAGAGGGGTCCAAATGAACAAATGTCAAAGAGATAGGATGACTTAAGAACAAGGGGGGGCATGCAAGCCCCTAGGATCTAAGATCCCATGGCAAACCAACATAAGTACAAAGGAACACACATGTATGATATGCAACAAGACAACATGCATAAACATACATGTTGAAAACATGAATCATACACAATGAAGACATATGCTATAACATAACATATAGATGATAGTAAAATGAACACAAACGTGATGTAGACACAATGCAAACACAAAGAAGACACACAAAAGAGACACAATAAACCACAAGGTTAGTACTAAAGGATTTGAGTTGGTAAGGAAAAGAGACCTTAGTCTTAAATTGTCTCAAATACTAAACATAATCCATCGAATAAAGGAATGCTCCCATGAGGACTAGCAAGTTGTGTTATGCCGCATCACTCATGAGCCACATGGATCTACTAGCTAGCAAGGTATGTTATGCTAGGTGTCCATGCCATATGATGGGTTCCACAAGGCTAGTAAGCTACATTATGATAAACACTAATGAAACACATATCTCTACTAGCAAGAAAGTTGTATTATGCTCAAAGACCATGTTAAAAATGGGATGCTCAAGTTCATGACCCAAAAATCCCCATTATGATATTGCTATCAGGATTCAATCGTGTAGTTTTACGAGTCAAAATCATTGCCTCGTAAAACTACACAATTGAATCATGATATCAATATCATAATTTGACATGATGTGGAAAATACCTCCTACTTATCAAGCTCTATTATGCTAAATCCATGAACTATCTTGCCAAAGCTCACTTCAGGGAGCGCATAAAAATCACCTCAGGGGGTGCACAAAATTTATCATAAGAACGAAGAAAACTCATCTCAAGGGGTGCATAAAGTTAAAAATCATGGGGGACGAACAAAACTCGCCTTAGGGGGTGCACAAAGTTTAACATCACAAGGGATGAACAAAACTCACCTTAGGGGGTACACAAAGTTTAACGTCATGGGGGACAAACAACACTCACCTCAAGGGTGCACAAAGTTTAACATCATGGGAAACAAACTACACTCACCTCAGGGGGTGCATAAACTTGCCTAAGGAGGCGCATAAACCATTACAAGATCAGGCCAAAACCTCTAGGGGTGTCATAACAACTCCACCATAAAAGGTGATTTACAAAAACAACGAAGGGGCTTTGCTCAATATATGGAAGGTCACACCTTAGAGAATATCACACATGACATCACCACCAAGAGAGGACTAATTGTGGAATAGAAGACTCACACCTTAAGGAATACTAGCCATAGCATTACCACCAAGGGGAACATCATATGCCAAGAAAGGTCACACACCTAGAGGACATCAAGCCCAATATTACCACAAAGGAGACACAACCTAGATTGAGAAGGCCAAACTTTGATTGACAAGGTCACACTTTCTAAAAAGGGATCATTTCTTGTGCAAACAATGAGCGAGGGATTATATGCCCCCCCTTAAAATGTTAGTGTATTTTTTACACTAGCATTTTAAGGAGAAATAAAGGGATCTAAGAAGGAATTCACCCAACACAAGGCTACCTAACCCCTTGCCCCCCAAGTGCAAGGAAAAAGGTGAGCCAAGATGAATGATGACATGTTGCTCCTTGCAAAATGAAATATGATTGCATAAAGCCAAGTTTATACCCCCATGGATGGTAGTGAATGTGTTATGATACTACAACTACCACATGGCAAGGAGCAACAACTAATTCTATTGATTAAGTGAAGATATTTTTGATGTTTTTGTTATTTTTGAAGGACAATATCCAAGACCTCTTGTTGTTTCCTATGTGTTAGGCTCTATGTGGATATAGATAACTTATTTTTTTACACCACACCCTTTTCCATTATAGCCAATATATTTTAAAATTTCATAACCTCTTTCATAAATGGTTTCCATTTCTTTCGAGGAAGGTGGTTTTTAATAATTACTTTCATCATATGTCGATGTGTAATTTGTGTTTTTCTCTTTGCTAGAAATTTTACAATAATTTTTTTTTGATGATTTAGTGATAGGTTGTGTTGATATCATTGTGGATTCTTTTTCTTTTTCTAATTTTGAATGTGTAATCTTTTATTCCCCCATGAATGTAGGTGTGAAATCTAGCAATCCCCAATCATCATCCAACAACTTTTTCACCAATGAAAGACAATCAGGATGATAGGGACAGGGTTGGATTGAGACAATCACTGCATCAATGCTCTAGGTCTCACCTTGATGAATCCCCTTGGTGTCACTCTCCACCACTCAACCTATAGGTCCTTTACTGTCTAGGCTTCCCTGGTTTTTCTTGCCAACCCTGCTATCATTTCTAGTTTGCAACTACCAAGCCAATTCTTGGTGCTATGACTCCATTCTTCTTTAGCCTTTTATGCATCCAAAAGACTAATCCTCCCTCAATACCTAAATGGATCTTGTAGGGGTGAGGGAATGCTTTCCAAAGCTCCAAAATAGTCTCCTAGGGTTCTTGAAACCTCACTTAGACTCCATCTTGCCAACGCTTGCATGAAGCTTATTCCATAGGTTTAGAAGGCTAGTAGCCCTTGAGCAAATTAGGCCTCTAATTTTAAGAAAATTGAGGATTACTCACAAATTTCTAAATAACCACCCAAACTCTCTTCAAGACTATTGATTCATTTGATCACCACCTTAATATTTTAACAGTCTCAAGCCCTAACTGTCCGTACAGTGCCTAGTAAGTTGAAAATGGACAACAAACTAGGGTTTCAAAACTTTTAAAAGCTATTTTAAGACTGTCAGAGAAATCTCCTAGAAAATGGATTGAAAAATCCTCTCCCTGATCACCATGCATAGTTAGGACCCTTTCCTAAATCCTCAAGAAAGAATTTTTCAAAAAGCTTCTTTCCCCTGCAAATAATCCTTGTTGTCCTGTAGCCTTTCCTAGCCGGGCTATCACTATCTCGCCTAGGGTAAGGCCTTTCTCTTAACTCCTACAACCAAAAACAAACTAACTCCTACCATATTTACAAGTATGGAGGTAGGGAACATTTCCCAAAAGGCCGTACAAATTGTACGGTGGGAAGGTGCTCTAAGCCTCCATCTTTTCAACACTGCTTGATTCAGGCCAGAAAACATAGAATATCAAAGTATTTACAAATGCAAGTTAAAAACACACCACAAAATCAAAAAGAAAGGCTTCCCAAGATTGTATAAGCCTCGGGCTACATACTACACATAGTAAAACAACAGAATCATGCCATTAAAGATTAGTTTCAACACAAAAAAAGGAAAACTGTCTTTTCAACGTTGTTTTCTTCAATTTCTGAAAACACAGTCCATACAAAAACTTTCTAACCTTGCACAAAGGTCGAGGCCACCTTTAAATATTCCTCCAAAATATTTAATCTTCTTGGGTCGAGGCTTAGATGACCTAAAAATGCATTTTTGTAAAACCCAATGTGTTTTCAAGCACTTAGGCAATTTTTACAATTTTGCCAAAATGAAGAGTTAAAACTACTTAACTCTTGTTAACCTCCTTCCAACTAATCAAAACCATCCTTGGGTCACCACTAATGGTCTACATGACCTTATGAGGAAACACAAATAACATCATCCAGATCAACCAAATGCCAAAAAGGCACAACAAAACAAAAACTCACTTCCAAAAGCTCCTGATTACCTAGGTGCTCCTGCACCATTCTCCCCCTCTCAGCCCAAACAACTAAGGAGAGGAAGGAGTGACCAATGTCAGGTCAATTCCAAGTTTCCTGAACTAATCTTCCTATACCCAAGTGGCTTCTAATTCAGGTTTGTTCTTCCACTGGATAAGGTGCTCCATGTACACCTTATGTCTTGTAGCTTTCTGCACTCTTGATTGCAAAATATTCTCTGCCTAAAGCTTGTCTTGTTGAGGAAGGGTCATATTACTAATGTCCTTGAAGATTTCCTTGCTGTTTTGATCCTCTTCATTGACTGATCCCTTGTACTTGATTAAATCAGCAACATTGAAAACTGGAGAGATGCCCAAATCTGATGGTAATTCCACCTTATATGCATTCTTGCCATATTTGGCCAACACCTTGCATGGACCCACTCTTTTCATCTATAACTTGGTTGTCATGCCCTTCTACAATCTGGATTTGTTGAGATGGACCATAACATAGTCCCCAACTGCAAATTGCACATCTTTCCTTGACAAATCAACACTCTCCTTCAACTTTTGAGTTGCTGTTGTAACTGTTTTCTTAACCTGCTCATGAATCTCCTTCATGGTCTGAGTGAAGTCTTCTACGTGTCCACTCCTATTCTCCATTGATCCAAGGTATTTGAGTTCACAAATGCCTCTTGGGTGCATCCCATAGACCACTCTAAATGGACTTTTCCTTGTAGTTCTTTTTACACTGTCATTATAGGCATATTCAGCTTGGGAAATCACCATATCCCATGTCTATCCATATTCTTTTGTCAAGCACCTTAAAAGATTACCTAGCACTCTGTTAACCACCTCTGTTTGACCATCGGTCTGAGGATGGTAAGCTGATCCAAATGACAGATTTGTACCCAATCTGCTCCATAGAGTCTTCCAAAAGTGACTCATGAACTTTATATCTCTGTCAGAAACAATGCTAAGAGGCAAGCCATGGATCCTAACAACCTCCTTGAAGAAAAGATGAGCTATGTAGCTTGCATCATGAGTAGTTTTGCAAGGAATGAAGTGACTCATCTTGCTAAATCTGTCCACTACTACATACACACTGTCAAAACCAGTCTTGGTCTTAGGAAGACCTACCACAAAATCCATGCTCACACACTCCCATGGTCTATTAGGAATAGGCAAGGGTTGATACAAACCAGCATTGCTAGCTCCTCCCTTAGCTTTCATGCATACAACACATTGTTCCACATATTTTCTGACATCTCTTGCTAACTTAGGCCAGTAATAGAACCTTTGAACTAGCTCTAAAGTCTTATTAATACCAAAATGCCCACTAAGACTGCCATTATGCTTTTCTTGAATCAGATTTTCCCTCATTGACCCTCTTGGAACACATAATTGATTACCCTTAAATAACAATCCATTTTACAATGTATACTCAGCATATTGACTATGAAAATGACTCTCAAAATCAGAGCATACCTTGTAGGCTTCTGAGAAGTCTTCATACTCACCATAGAGATCTTTGAAACTCTCTAATCCAATGCTCTTCAGCTGTATTTCCTGCACTGTCAACAACCTTCTGCTTAATGCATCTGCAACCTTATTCATTTGTCCCTTTTTGTGCTTGATAGTGAATGTGAAAGCTTGGATGTATTCCATCCATTTCAAATGTCTATTACTCAGCTTCTCTTGGGTGTTGATGTAACTGAGTGCCTGATTATCAGTGAAGACCACAAACTCTTTGGGCAACAAATAATGCCTCCACTTCCTAAGGGAGTGCACTAAAGCATATAATTCTAGATCATAGGTAGAGTATTTTTGCTTGGCTTCATTGATCTTTTCACTAAAGAAGGCTACTGGCCTACCTTCTTGACTAAGTACTCCCCCTTCTGCTACTTCACTTCCATCACACTCAACTGTGAACAACTTATCAAAACTAGGCAATAACAAAATTGGTTGAGTTGCCACTTCTTGTTTCAATTTTTCAAATCCTCTATCAACCTCTTGAGTCCACTTAAACTTTGTTCTTAGACCACCTTTAATAGTATCTAGGACTGGTGCACATATACCACTAAAATTCCTGGTGAATTTCCTATAAAACTGAGCTAAACCATGAAAGCTCCTTACCTCTATTGTTGTGGTTGGTGTAGGCCAGTTTAGGATGGCTTCCACCTTGCTTGGATCCATCTTCAACGTTCCTTGGGATACTACAAAGCCTAGATACACAAGTTCTTGCTTGAAGAAATCACACTTCTCAAGGTTAATTACTAGTTGCTCTTCTTGCAACCTTTTAAGAACCATCTCCACATGCTTCAAATGTTCTTCTGTTGTCTTACTGAAAATCAGTATGTCATCAAGATAGACTACTACAAAGATCCCTGTGAAATCCTTAAGCACCTCATTCATTAGTCTCATGAACGTGCTAGGGGCATTTGAGAGGCCAAATGGCATCACTTTCCACTCATATAAGCCATCATTCGTCGTAAAAGCTATCTTCCATTCATCACCTTCCTTAATTCTGATTTGATGGTAGCCACTCTTGAGGTCCAACTTAGTGAAATACTATGCTCCTCCAAGGCAATCCATTAAATCTTCAATTCTAGGTATTGGGAACCTATACCTAATGGTGATCCTATTAATTGCTCTAGAATCAGTACAAAGTCTCCACTTACCTCCTTTCTTAGTTGCTAAGACCACCAGGACTGCACATGGGTTGATGCTCTTTTGAATCAGACCTTGACTCAACAATTCTTCCACTTGCCTAGCCACCTCTAGGTTCTGCTTAGGTGTAAGCTTGTATGCTGCTTTGTTAGGCAATGAAGCTCCAGGTATGAAGTCAATTTGATGACTTATTGCTCTCTTTGGTGGTAGAGTTGCAGGTGTTCCATCACTCACTATACTCTTGTATCTATCAAGCAATTTTTGCACTGCTTCTAGTAAGACTGTCCTTTCAGCCTTTTCTTCCTCTTTGGACTACATCATGATCACATATCCTTCATTCCCTTGGTGTAGGTCCTTAAGGAACTCCTTGCCACTGCTCAACATGATGTTAGGTATCTTTGACTGTCCATCATCTTCCTCTGTCAATGACTGCAGCTTGAAGGTTCTTCCATCCTTCTTAAATGAGATGGTGTTCTCTTTCCCATCATAAATGGCACTTCTGTCATATTTCCATGGTCTGCCCAGTAGTAGATGGCATGCATCCATGGGTAATACATCACAAACCAGCTTGTCTTTATAGCCTCCAAGTGAAAATTCTACTGTTACTTGTTCATTCACCAAAACACCCTGCCCTTTATTCAGCCATGTGACCTTGTAGGGGTTATTGTGTGGTACCTTCTCCAATTTTAGCTTTGTTACTACCTCCTCTAAGATTATATTGTCTGTTGAACCAGAATCTACAATGACTTTGCACACTTTTCCAAGTATCTTACACCTTACTCTGAAAAGAGCTCTTCTTTGCTTAGGTTCCTCTTTGACTAGCTGCCTGATCAGAACTCTGTTAAACATCAGATTCTCTCCTACCTCAAACTCTATATGACTGATCTTAGATGCTTTAGAACTCATGGTGTTCTCTTGTGCATAAGCCACTCGTTTCTCATTGCTAGAAGAGGATGCTTTCTCCGGGCACCTATAAGCAGGGTGACCTAGTTGGTTACAATGATAACACTTCATGTTTGCAAAGTAAGAATTACTCCTACCTACTCCTCTTCCTCTATTTGAACCCCCTTGAGGTCCTCTTCCTCTGTTAAATCCTCCTCTTGAAGATGTTTCACCTCCATGCTCAGTGAGCTTAGATTCTCCTTGGTTCCTTTGATCATTACCTCTACCTTGGTAACCACCACATTGTCCTCTTTGATCTTTGCCTTTGCCTCTGCCCTTAGAAGACTGATCATGCTTTCTTTTATTCCTTTCCTCAATCTTTATAGCCAGCTAATAACATTGGTGGACTGTCTTGGAACTTAGTAAAGCCATCTCTTCCTGAATGTTCCACTTCAATCCCTTAAGGTACCTAGCAACTTTTAGGCTCTCATCCTCTGTCACATTTGATCTCAAACAAAGCTTCTGAAACTCTTCAGTATAGGTGTTGACATCTTGTTCTTTCTTCCTTAGACTTTGCCTCTTCTTGTGCAACTGAATCTCATAGTCATTTGGCATGTAGGCTTCCTTTACCTTAGCAACCATTCCTTTCCAAGTTGATATGGGTTGTTTTCCTTCTTTTTCCCTCTTAGTCTGAATAAACTTCCACCATGTCAAAGCTGATCCTCTCAACCTTGATTTAGCAACCTTCACCTTCTGTGCTTCAGTGACTCCATCACATTCAAAGTGGTTCTCCATTCCATCTATCCAATCCATGACCAAATCAGGATCCATCTTTCCACTAAACAGTGGTATACCCTCAAGTCCTTTTCCACTCAGGGCTTTCAATGCCTTCAAGAAAGGCTCCTCCTCCAAAACAGGGTCAGGTTCAGGGACTTTGTCTTCCTCTGCAACCTCTTCTTCCTTTGGTACCGTTCCTTCCAACCTTGCATTGTTCAATGCTTTCTCAAGTTGCTCTATTCTTTCTTTTAAGGACTTGTTGTCCTCTTCCTGTTCTTCAACCCTCTTGGCTAATTATGCATTTTTCACCATGGTGGGAGTTTCACTTGACTCAACTTCTGACATATAAGCTACTTTCCCAAATCTTTTGTTGCTATGATACCAATCTGATAGGGACAGGGTTGGATTGAGACAATCACTGCCTCAATGCTCCGGGTCTCACCTTGATGAATCCCCTTGGTGTCACTCTCCACCACTCAACCTATAGGTCCTTTACTGTCTAGGCTTCCCTGGTTTTTCTTGCCAACCCTGCTATCATTTCTAGTTTGCAACTATCAAGCCAATTCTTGGTGCTATGACTCCATTCTTCTTTAGCATTTTATGCATCCAAAAGACTAATCCTCCCTCAATACCTAAATGGATCTTGCAGGGGTGAGGGAATGCTTTCCAAAGCTCCAAAAAAGTCTCCTAGGGTTCTTGAAACCTCACTTAGACTCCATCTTGCCAACGTTTGCATGAAGCCTATTCCATAGGTTTAGAAGGCTAGTAGCCCTTGAGCAAATTAGGCCTCCAATTTTAAGAAAATTGAGGATTACTCACAAATTTCTAAATAACCAACCAAAATCTCTTCAATACTATTGATTCACTTGATCACCACCTTAATATTTTAACAGTCTCAAGCCCTAACTGTCCGTAAGTGCCTAGTCTTGAAAATGGACAACAAACTAGGGTTTCAAAACTTTTAAAAGTTGTTTTAAGACTTTTAGAAAAATATCCTAGAAAATGGATTGAAAAATCCTCTCCCTGATCACCATGCATAGTCAGGACCCTTTCCTAAATCCTCAAGAAATAATTTTTCAAAAAGCTTCTTTCCCCTACAAATAATCCCTGCTGTCCTGTAGCCTTTCCTAGCTGGGCTTTCACTATCTCGCCTAGGGTAAGGCCTTTCTCTTAACTCCTGCAACCAAAAACAAACTAACTCCTACCATATTTACAAGCATGGAGGTAGGGCACATTTCCAAAAATTCCGTACAAATTGTATGATGGGAAGGTGCTCTAAGCCTCCATCTTTTCAACACCGCTTGATTCAGGCCAGAAAACATAGAATATCAAAGTATTTACAAATGCAAGTTAAAAACACACCAAAAAATCAAAAAGAAAGGCTTCACAAGATTGTATAAGCCTCACACTACATACTACATGTAGTAAAATAATAGAATCACACCATTAAAGATCAATTTCAACACAAAAATACAAGAAAATTGTCTTTTCAACGTTGTTTTCTTCAATTTCTGAAAACACAGTCTATACAAAAACTTTCTAACCTTGCACAAAGGTCAAGGCCACCTTTAAATATGCATCCCAAACAATTAAGCTTCTTGGGTCGAGGCTTAGATGACTTAAAAATGCATTTTTGTAAAACCCAATGTGTTTTCAAGCACTTAGGCAATTTTTGCAATTTTGTCAAAATGAAGAGTTAAAACTACTTAACTCTTGTTAACCTCCTTCCAAATAATAAAAACCATCCCTAGGTCACCACTAATGGTATACATGACCTTATGAGGAAACACAAATAACATCATCCAGATCAACCAAATGCCAAAAAGGCATAACAAAACAAAAACTCACTTCCAAAAGCTTCTGATTACCTAGGTGCTCCTGCACCACAGGATCATCATCAATTTGTAAAGTTTCCACTTTTGAAGTTGGTATCAATGTTCTAAAATGACTCTCTATTCTTGTTTCAGTTTGTAAACAATTTTTAGATTTAGGATTGAATTTTATCATGTAAACCTTATTGTTTTAAGTGTATTTCATTAGACAATGAAGTGTTGAAGGAACACATTTCATCTCATGAATCCATGGTCTACCCAAGAGAATTTTATATGAAATATCATGGGGCATGACATGGATGGGAGTTTTCAAACAACCTTACCAACTTTGAAGAGTAATGTTATCACACCAAGCGATTGTTTACCCACATTATCAAAACCATGGATGGATAAATTATCTAGTTGAATTTTTGTCTTATTTGCCCCAATTTCGTCCAAAATATTTACACTACAAACATTTAGGCCTGAACCATTGTCAATAAGAGTGTTTCTAATCCCAACCTTGTTAGTAACAACCATTACCATCAAAGTATCATTTTTTTTGTTTTCAAAGGAGGTAATTCACTTTGATGAAAGACAATGTCCATACTAGGTGAATTCATATTCTTCATCAAAGTGGCCACATCATTTGATTGCACACTAGGAGGGACAAGAACTTCTATAAAATCATTTGAAGCATGCCATGATAAATAGGTGATGTTTGAATTAAATCCCACAAGGAGATCTTAGCATTAGTGTTACGAAGTTGATCAACACAATCATATTCTTTACCACTATGATATTTGATAGTAGCTATGGGTGGGAGGTATTGTTGAGGCAATGGGATGGATGTTGGTGTTTTTTTTGGTTGCTTATTATATCTAGTGTTATATGTGTGAGCTATAGTATGATAAATTGGTTGTTGCGACATGATTACTAGTAAGTTGTTTTGTAAAGCTTAGGATATGGCCATGAAGTTTAGGAGGTCCTATAATGAGAGGTGACTTAGGAGGTCCAATACTTAAAGTATTTTTAGAAGGTCCTATAGTGAGAGGTGACTTAGGAGGTCCAATAATCAAAAGTATTATTTATCTTCTATTACGGTTTGTAGCTTGTTGGCAGACAACTCCAATGGTAAAGGGAGAGGACTACCAATACCATATACCAACTCAAAAGGGTACATACCTATGGCCTTCTTAGGAGTGATCATACCTACC